>JALJAT010000416.1:5000-10000 GCA_034768735.1 Schistosoma mekongi | reverse complement strand
GGTTCATCCCACAGCGCCAGTTCTGCTTACCAAAAATGGCCCACTTGGCACTCACATTCAATGCAAAACTCCACTTAAGCGAGTTAAGCTTCTCACCCATTTAAAGTTTGAGAATAGGTTGAGGATGTTTTATCCCCAATGCCTCTAATCATTCGCTTTACCGGATAAAACTGTTTTTATTTCCCAGAATGCCAGCTATCCTGAGGGAAACTTCGGAGGGAACCAGCTACTAGATGGTTCGATTAGTCTTTCGCCCCTATACTCACGTTATACGATCGATTTGCACGTCAGAATCGCTACGGTCCTCCACCAGAGTTTCCTCTGGCTTCAACCTTCGCAAGCATAGTTCACCATCTTTCGGGTCTCAACGTGTACGCTCTTGCTCCGCCCCCGACGGTGCACGCAACACATGGTCGCATGTCTACGTCATGGGACGGGCCGGTGATGCGCCCGCTGCTCGCAACTTGGAAAGTATGAGCAAGGCAACAGGATCTCACCTCAGTCCGGACTGAAAGCCGAACCTTTACCTTCACTTCGCCTTTGGGTTTCGTAACACCCAATGACTCGCGCACATGTTAAACTCCTTGGTCCGTGTTTCAAGACGGGTCAGGTGGATCGTCAACCACTACACCACAGACTATTGGCCCATTCAAAAGCTCACATACGCAACTGCCAACGTGACAAAAGCAAGCCATCAGCAGACCAGCCGAAGCTAGTAACAAACTGACCAGAACTCACCAATGCCCGAAAGACAAAGTACGCATGCAAAGCCGCCATCTCCGACACACTACACAACTCCACTACAGCCGGTTAGTAACACTAATGATCCATAATGATTAATCACGAACCAAAGAGCCACCTGCCGACCCAACCAAGCTCAACATTAATAGTCAAACCTGATCAGTTTGGCCATAGTAGAGATGCAGCAATGCCGGTCGTGGTGAATACTCTGAGAAAGTGCACTGACAAGCAGACCCTCACACCTCCAATGCGTGCGCCGATAAAAACGTCTACACATACCCACCCCATTATAAAAGGTAGGCATCTGCTATTACAAACAGACACTGAAGGCGGCCAGTATGCCCAAGCACAAATCATACTCATCAGCTGAATCCCCAGAGCTTGCAGTTCAACTCCACCCGTTTACCTTTGAACGGTTTCACGCACTGTTTACTCTCTCTTCAAAGTACTTTTCAACTTTCCCTCACGGTACTTGTTTGCTATCGGACTCGTGTAAGTATTTAGCCTTGGATGGAGTCTACCACCCACTTTGGGCTGCATTCACAAACAACCCGACTCCAAGGGTAGCTCAGAGCAAAACTGTCATACATGGTCTCCACCCCCACGGGCCTTTCACCCTCTATGGGCCAGGACGGTAAGCCGTACTCAATGCTGGACTTGGGGTAGAGCAGTAATGCCTGAAGCCAACCTTTACCTTCACTTCGCCTTTGGGTTTCGTAACACCCAATGACTCGCGCACATGTTAAACTCCTTGGTCCGTGTTTCAAGACGGGTCAGGTGGATCGTCTACCACTACACCACAGACTATTGGCCCATTCAAAAGCTCACATACGCAACTGCCAACGTGACAAAAGCAAGCCATCAGCAGACCAGCCGAAGCTAGTAACAAACTGACCAGACTCACCAATGCCCGAAAGACAAAGTACGCATGCAAAGCCGCCATCTCCGACACACTACACAACTCCACTACAGCCGGTTAGTAACACTAATGATCCATAATGATTAATCACGAACCAAAGAGCCACCTGCCGACCCAACCAAGCTCAACATTAATAGTCAAACCTGATCAGTTTGGCCATAGTAGAGAGGCAGCAATGCCGGTCGTGGTGAATACTCTGAGAAAGTGCACTGACAAGCAGACCCTCACACCTCCAATGCGTGCGCCGTATAAAAACGTCTACACATACCCACCCCATTATAAAAGGTAGGCATCTGCTATTACAAACAGACACTGAAGGCGGCCAGTATGCCCAAGCACAAATCATACTCATCAGCTGAATCCCCAGAGCTTGCAGTTCAACTCCACCCGTTTACCTTTGAACGGTTTCACGCACTGTTTACTCTCTCTTCAAAGTACTTTTCAACTTTCCCTCACGGTACTTGTTTGCTATCGGACTCGTGTAAGTATTTAGCCTTGGATGGAGTCTACCACCCACTTTGGGCTGCATTCACAAACAACCCGACTCCAAGGGTAGCTCAGAGCAAAACTGTCATACATGGTCTCCACCCCCACGGGCCTTTCACCCTCTATGGGCCAGGACGGTAAGCCGTACTCAATGCTGGACTTGGGGTAGAGCAGTAATGCCTGAAGCCAACCTAAACACCACATTGCCTTACGATCAAGTGACCGTAGGCTTCGGTGTTGGGCTAATCCCTGTTCACTCGCAGTTACTAGGGGAATCCTTGTTAGTTTCTTTTCCTCCGCTTAGTGATATGCTTAAGTTCAGCGGGTAATCACGTCTGATCCGAGGTCAGGGTCAATTAGCATTATACTTGTATGTGTACAAAGCACACACTCTCGATACAAACCATAGACCGAATCATAGAGCCATGATTAAGTGATTAGCTTAGCGTACAGTAGGTGCGTTCTTCTCGAGCATGTATAAAAGTATTATCATTAAGCCACGACTCGAGCACAACCCACTGCAGCATCTCAATCTGGTTATCTAGACCGGACTAGGCTGTGATCGGATTTTTCGGACGGAGCCTTTGACCAGCAGCAACCCGCGTTGATACACGAGCGCATCAAATATATGCCGGCAGGCACTCGGCCAATCCACGACTTAATGTGCGTCGTGATAGATGAAAAGCCGACCCTCGGACAGGCGTGGCCACAGGATATCCCGTAGCCGCAATATGCGTTCAAGATGTCGATGTTCAAAGCAGTATGCAGTTCACATTAATTCACACAGTTGGCTGCACTCTTCATCGACACACGAGCCGAGTGATCCACCGCTCAAAGTTGTACACCAATAACCCTATACACAGTGTAGTGCATAGAACTAATGGTTATCGCTGCAGCCTAGGATATTTACCGCTAAGCCAGCGTACATGCAGTCCAGCACAAGGCCAGGTGCATGCCAGGCAGCAAACCCGTGATTGGCAAGCCAAACCGGATCGCTTCAACAGTGTAAAATGTTTGGAAAGGAACATAAACGGGGCGGGGTGCATGCACACGTAACATACAACCCTCTTTGAACCTTGCACACAACAATCACGTCATGTACTATCCCATCACCCTTGCAGATCAGGCAACCCGAAAGTCACGAGAACACCATCAGAGCATAAGACAGGACAGATACCCCGGTCAGGTAATAAAATTTGTAATAATCAACCCACTTCAACTGCACTCAAAGAAGCAAACCCTGTCACCTCCACATACTGTAAAGGCCGATAGTTTACGCAAGCACAGATCCATGGTTTCACATTTATATTATTACATCCACTTCAACTGCACTCAAAGAAGCAAACCCTGTCACCTCCACATACTGTGAAGGCCGATAGTTTACGCAAGCACAGATCCATGGTTTCCCATTTATATTATTACATCCACTTCAACTGCACTCAAAGAGCAAACCCTGTCACCTCCACATACTGTGAAGGCCGATAGTTTACGCAAGCACAGATCCATGGTTTCACATTATATTATTACATCCACTTCAACTGCACTCAAAGAAGCAAACCCTGTCACCTCCACAATACTGTGAAGGCCGATAGTTTACGCAAGCACAGATCCATGGTTTCACATTTATATTATTACATCCACTTCAACTGCACTCAAAGAAGCAAACCCTGTCACCTCCACAAACTGTGAAGGCCGATAGTTTACGCAAGTACAGATCCATGGCTTCAGATTTTTGTTTCTAGGGTCTGTTAATGATCCTTCCGCAGGTTCACCTACGGAAACCTTGTTACGACGTTTTACTTCCTCTAAATAGTCAAATTAGTCGTCTTCTCGATATCAGTCGAGCGGCGGTAAAGCCACTTCAACGACACCAATCCAACGACCTCACTAAACCATTCAATCGGTAGTAGCGACGGGCGGTGTGTACAAAGGGCAGGGACGTAATCAGCGCAAGCTTATGACTTGCACTTACCAGGAATTCCTCGTTCACGGGGAATAATTGCAAGCCCCGATCCCAGTCACGACGGTGATGAAACAGTTTGCCCAACCCTTTCGGGCCAGGTTTCCAGGCTCGCTGGCACCGTCATTGTAGCGCACGTGTGGCCCCGGACATCTAAGGGCATCACAGACCTGTTATTGCTCAATTTCGTGCGACTTAAGTGTGCCGCTTGTCCCTCTAAGAAGTAAAAACTGGCACCGCACCCGTCGGATCACGACCACACTACTCCATAAAGAAGCAGTAGAAGCCGCGCCCTAAACGAGCACAGAGGACCAGTCTACTATTTAGTAGGTTAAAGTCTCGTTCGTTATCGGAATTAACCAGACAAATCGCTCCACCAACTAAGAACGGCCATGCACCACCAACCACCGAATCAAGAAAGAGCTTTCAATCTGTCAATCCTCACAGTGTCCGGGCCGGGTGAGTTTTCCCGTGTTGAGTCGAATTAAACCGCAGGCTCCACTCCTGGTGGTGCCCTTCCGTCAATTCCTTTAAGTTTCAGCTTTGCAACCATACTCCCCCCGGAGCCCAAAGACTTAAAGGTTTCCCGGGACTGCCCGCGATGTCAATTATAGAACCAACGCGGATCGTCAGTTGGCATCGTTTATGGTCAGAACTACGACGGTATCTGATCGTCTTCGAAACTCTGACTTTCGCTCCTGATCAATGAAAACATTCTTGGCAAATGCTTTCGCTGTAGTTTGTCTGGCGGCGATCCCAGAATTTCACCTCTAACACCGCCATACAAATGCCCCCGTCTGTCCCTCTTAACCATTACTTCGGATCCGAAAACCAACAAAATAGAACCGAAGTCCTATTTCATTATTCCATGCAAGAATTTTCAGGCGCATAGGC
>JALJAT010000415.1:0-16354 GCA_034768735.1 Schistosoma mekongi | reverse complement strand
TGAGGAGGACTACATAAAATTATTGCCATTTTCAATCTATCATTTTTCCTTCCATATTCTACTATATCCAACCCAACTATACTGTTCCCTGCCTGCTCTTCTACTAATTCATTAATCTTTCCAATCACCATATAATGATGTGGTATGATACGATATAACATAATGTTTGATTCTTTGGAATTACACACTAGGGTTGGATAAAGTGGAAAAAACTGTACGATTAGGGTATGAGAAGAGCCTAGATATATTACAGATATGCTTGCCTGTGTTAATTCCTTGATTCCTGCCCACCTGCCTGTTTATCTGTCTGTTTGTATTTGTCAGGTTGTTATTCTATTGGTAATGAACTGAATGGAATATGCGTGCTGCCCATGAAACAGATTGTGTTTGTTTAATTGTGTAAATTAGTGATAGTGATTAAATTGGAGGCATTGTTATTAAGAATAGTAGAGTGTATAATAGTATATATGTAAGTGTTAGGTAGGTTAGGCAGCGGCCCAAATAGCCAATTGGTGAGGGCCGTGGGAGTTGAATCTGGCAAGAGTGTCAGGGGTTCGAATCCCGTGGGTAGCAGGCGTGAGCTATCCTAAAATAGATGAGGAGGACTACATAAAATTATTGCCATTTTCAATCTATCATTTTTCCTTCCATATTCTACTATATCCAACCCAACTATACTGTTCCCTGCCTGCTCTTCTACTAATTCATTAATCTTTCCAATCACCATATAATGATGTGGTATGATACGATATAACATAATGTTTGATTCTTTGGAATTACACACTAGGGTTGGATAAAGTGGAAAAAACTGTACGATTAGGGTATGAGAAGAGCCTAGATATATTACAGATATGCTTGCCTGTGTTAATTCCTTGATTCCTGCCCACCTGCCTGTTTATCTGTCTGTTTGTATTTGTCAGGTTGTTATTCTATTGGTAATGAACTGAATGGAATATGCGTGCTGCCCATGAAACAGATTGTGTTTGTTTAATTGTGTAAATTAGTGATAGTGATTAAATTGGAGGCATTGTTATTAAGAATAGTAGAGTGTATAATAGTATATATGTAAGTGTTAGGTAGGTTAGGCAGCGGCCCAAATAGCCAATTGGTGAGGGCCGTGGGAGTTGAATCTGGCAAGAGTGTCAGGGGTTCGAATCCCGTGGGTAGCAGGCGTGAGCTATCCTAAAATAGATGAGGAGGACTACATAAAATTATTGCCATTTTCAATCTATCATTTTTCCTTCCATATTCTACTATATCCAACCCAACTATACTGTTCCCTGCCTGCTCTTCTACTAATTCATTAATCTTTCCAATCACCATATAATGATGTGGTATGATACGATATAACATAATGTTTGATTCTTTGGAATTACACACTAGGGTTGGATAAAGTGGAAAAAACTGTACGATTAGGGTATGAGAAGAGCCTAGATATATTACAGATATGCTTGCCTGTGTTAATTCCTTGATTCCTGCCCACCTGCCTGTTTATCTGTCTGTTTGTATTTGTCAGGTTGTTATTCTATTGGTAATGAACTGAATGGAATATGCGTGCTGCCCATGAAACAGATTGTGTTTGTTTAATTGTGTAAATTAGTGATAGTGATTAAATTGGAGGCATTGTTATTAAGAATAGTAGAGTGTATAATAGTATATATGTAAGTGTTAGGTAGGTTAGGCAGCGGCCCAAATAGCCAATTGGTGAGGGCCGTGGGAGTTGAATCTGGCAAGAGTGTCAGGGGTTCGAATCCCGTGGGTAGCAGGCGTGAGCTATCCTAAAATAGATGAGGAGGACTACATAAAATTATTGCCATTTTCAATCTATCATTTTTCCTTCCATATTCTACTATATCCAACCCAACTATACTGTTCCCTGCCTGCTCTTCTACTAATTCATTAATCTTTCCAATCACCATATAATGATGTGGTATGATACGATATAACATAATGTTTGATTCTTTGGAATTACACACTAGGGTTGGATAAAGTGGAAAAAACTGTACGATTAGGGTATGAGAAGAGCCTAGATATATTACAGATATGCTTGCCTGTGTTAATTCCTTGATTCCTGCCCACCTGCCTGTTTATCTGTCTGTTTGTATTTGTCAGGTTGTTATTCTATTGGTAATGAACTGAATGGAATATGCGTGCTGCCCATGAAACAGATTGTGTTTGTTTAATTGTGTAAATTAGTGATAGTGATTAAATTGGAGGCATTGTTATTAAGAATAGTAGAGTGTATAATAGTATATATGTAAGTGTTAGGTAGGTTAGGCAGCGGCCCAAATAGCCAATTGGTGAGGGCCGTGGGAGTTGAATCTGGCAAGAGTGTCAGGGGTTCGAATCCCGTGGGTAGCAGGCGTGAGCTATCCTAAAATAGATGAGGAGGACTACATAAAATTATTGCCATTTTCAATCTATCATTTTTCCTTCCATATTCTACTATATCCAACCCAACTATACTGTTCCCTGCCTGCTCTTCTACTAATTCATTAATCTTTCCAATCACCATATAATGATGTGGTATGATACGATATAACATAATGTTTGATTCTTTGGAATTACACACTAGGGTTGGATAAAGTGGAAAAAACTGTACGATTAGGGTATGAGAAGAGCCTAGATATATTACAGATATGCTTGCCTGTGTTAATTCCTTGATTCCTGCCCACCTGCCTGTTTATCTGTCTGTTTGTATTTGTCAGGTTGTTATTCTATTGGTAATGAACTGAATGGAATATGCGTGCTGCCCATGAAACAGATTGTGTTTGTTTAATTGTGTAAATTAGTGATAGTGATTAAATTGGAGGCATTGTTATTAAGAATAGTAGAGTGTATAATAGTATATATGTAAGTGTTAGGTAGGTTAGGCAGCGGCCCAAATAGCCAATTGGTGAGGGCCGTGGGAGTTGAATCTGGCAAGAGTGTCAGGGGTTCGAATCCCGTGGGTAGCAGGCGTGAGCTATCCTAAAATAGATGAGGAGGACTACATAAAATTATTGCCATTTTCAATCTATCATTTTTCCTTCCATATTCTACTATATCCAACCCAACTATACTGTTCCCTGCCTGCTCTTCTACTAATTCATTAATCTTTCCAATCACCATATAATGATGTGGTATGATACGATATAACATAATGTTTGATTCTTTGGAATTACACACTAGGGTTGGATAAAGTGGAAAAAACTGTACGATTAGGGTATGAGAAGAGCCTAGATATATTACAGATATGCTTGCCTGTGTTAATTCCTTGATTCCTGCCCACCTGCCTGTTTATCTGTCTGTTTGTATTTGTCAGGTTGTTATTCTATTGGTAATGAACTGAATGGAATATGCGTGCTGCCCATGAAACAGATTGTGTTTGTTTAATTGTGTAAATTAGTGATAGTGATTAAATTGGAGGCATTGTTATTAAGAATAGTAGAGTGTATAATAGTATATATGTAAGTGTTAGGTAGGTTAGGCAGCGGCCCAAATAGCCAATTGGTGAGGGCCGTGGGAGTTGAATCTGGCAAGAGTGTCAGGGGTTCGAATCCCGTGGGTAGCAGGCGTGAGCTATCCTAAAATAGATGAGGAGGACTACATAAAATTATTGCCATTTTCAATCTATCATTTTTCCTTCCATATTCTACTATATCCAACCCAACTATACTGTTCCCTGCCTGCTCTTCTACTAATTCATTAATCTTTCCAATCACCATATAATGATGTGGTATGATACGATATAACATAATGTTTGATTCTTTGGAATTACACACTAGGGTTGGATAAAGTGGAAAAAACTGTACGATTAGGGTATGAGAAGAGCCTAGATATATTACAGATATGCTTGCCTGTGTTAATTCCTTGATTCCTGCCCACCTGCCTGTTTATCTGTCTGTTTGTATTTGTCAGGTTGTTATTCTATTGGTAATGAACTGAATGGAATATGCGTGCTGCCCATGAAACAGATTGTGTTTGTTTAATTGTGTAAATTAGTGATAGTGATTAAATTGGAGGCATTGTTATTAAGAATAGTAGAGTGTATAATAGTATATATGTAAGTGTTAGGTAGGTTAGGCAGCGGCCCAAATAGCCAATTGGTGAGGGCCGTGGGAGTTGAATCTGGCAAGAGTGTCAGGGGTTCGAATCCCGTGGGTAGCAGGCGTGAGCTATCCTAAAATAGATGAGGAGGACTACATAAAATTATTGCCATTTTCAATCTATCATTTTTCCTTCCATATTCTACTATATCCAACCCAACTATACTGTTCCCTGCCTGCTCTTCTACTAATTCATTAATCTTTCCAATCACCATATAATGATGTGGTATGATACGATATAACATAATGTTTGATTCTTTGGAATTACACACTAGGGTTGGATAAAGTGGAAAAAACTGTACGATTAGGGTATGAGAAGAGCCTAGATATATTACAGATATGCTTGCCTGTGTTAATTCCTTGATTCCTGCCCACCTGCCTGTTTATCTGTCTGTTTGTATTTGTCAGGTTGTTATTCTATTGGTAATGAACTGAATGGAATATGCGTGCTGCCCATGAAACAGATTGTGTTTGTTTAATTGTGTAAATTAGTGATAGTGATTAAATTGGAGGCATTGTTATTAAGAATAGTAGAGTGTATAATAGTATATATGTAAGTGTTAGGTAGGTTAGGCAGCGGCCCAAATAGCCAATTGGTGAGGGCCGTGGGAGTTGAATCTGGCAAGAGTGTCAGGGGTTCGAATCCCGTGGGTAGCAGGCGTGAGCTATCCTAAAATAGATGAGGAGGACTACATAAAATTATTGCCATTTTCAATCTATCATTTTTCCTTCCATATTCTACTATATCCAACCCAACTATACTGTTCCCTGCCTGCTCTTCTACTAATTCATTAATCTTTCCAATCACCATATAATGATGTGGTATGATACGATATAACATAATGTTTGATTCTTTGGAATTACACACTAGGGTTGGATAAAGTGGAAAAAACTGTACGATTAGGGTATGAGAAGAGCCTAGATATATTACAGATATGCTTGCCTGTGTTAATTCCTTGATTCCTGCCCACCTGCCTGTTTATCTGTCTGTTTGTATTTGTCAGGTTGTTATTCTATTGGTAATGAACTGAATGGAATATGCGTGCTGCCCATGAAACAGATTGTGTTTGTTTAATTGTGTAAATTAGTGATAGTGATTAAATTGGAGGCATTGTTATTAAGAATAGTAGAGTGTATAATAGTATATATGTAAGTGTTAGGTAGGTTAGGCAGCGGCCCAAATAGCCAATTGGTGAGGGCCGTGGGAGTTGAATCTGGCAAGAGTGTCAGGGGTTCGAATCCCGTGGGTAGCAGGCGTGAGCTATCCTAAAATAGATGAGGAGGACTACATAAAATTATTGCCATTTTCAATCTATCATTTTTCCTTCCATATTCTACTATATCCAACCCAACTATACTGTTCCCTGCCTGCTCTTCTACTAATTCATTAATCTTTCCAATCACCATATAATGATGTGGTATGATACGATATAACATAATGTTTGATTCTTTGGAATTACACACTAGGGTTGGATAAAGTGGAAAAAACTGTACGATTAGGGTATGAGAAGAGCCTAGATATATTACAGATATGCTTGCCTGTGTTAATTCCTTGATTCCTGCCCACCTGCCTGTTTATCTGTCTGTTTGTATTTGTCAGGTTGTTATTCTATTGGTAATGAACTGAATGGAATATGCGTGCTGCCCATGAAACAGATTGTGTTTGTTTAATTGTGTAAATTAGTGATAGTGATTAAATTGGAGGCATTGTTATTAAGAATAGTAGAGTGTATAATAGTATATATGTAAGTGTTAGGTAGGTTAGGCAGCGGCCCAAATAGCCAATTGGTGAGGGCCGTGGGAGTTGAATCTGGCAAGAGTGTCAGGGGTTCGAATCCCGTGGGTAGCAGGCGTGAGCTATCCTAAAATAGATGAGGAGGACTACATAAAATTATTGCCATTTTCAATCTATCATTTTTCCTTCCATATTCTACTATATCCAACCCAACTATACTGTTCCCTGCCTGCTCTTCTACTAATTCATTAATCTTTCCAATCACCATATAATGATGTGGTATGATACGATATAACATAATGTTTGATTCTTTGGAATTACACACTAGGGTTGGATAAAGTGGAAAAAACTGTACGATTAGGGTATGAGAAGAGCCTAGATATATTACAGATATGCTTGCCTGTGTTAATTCCTTGATTCCTGCCCACCTGCCTGTTTATCTGTCTGTTTGTATTTGTCAGGTTGTTATTCTATTGGTAATGAACTGAATGGAATATGCGTGCTGCCCATGAAACAGATTGTGTTTGTTTAATTGTGTAAATTAGTGATAGTGATTAAATTGGAGGCATTGTTATTAAGAATAGTAGAGTGTATAATAGTATATATGTAAGTGTTAGGTAGGTTAGGCAGCGGCCCAAATAGCCAATTGGTGAGGGCCGTGGGAGTTGAATCTGGCAAGAGTGTCAGGGGTTCGAATCCCGTGGGTAGCAGGCGTGAGCTATCCTAAAATAGATGAGGAGGACTACATAAAATTATTGCCATTTTCAATCTATCATTTTTCCTTCCATATTCTACTATATCCAACCCAACTATACTGTTCCCTGCCTGCTCTTCTACTAATTCATTAATCTTTCCAATCACCATATAATGATGTGGTATGATACGATATAACATAATGTTTGATTCTTTGGAATTACACACTAGGGTTGGATAAAGTGGAAAAAACTGTACGATTAGGGTATGAGAAGAGCCTAGATATATTACAGATATGCTTGCCTGTGTTAATTCCTTGATTCCTGCCCACCTGCCTGTTTATCTGTCTGTTTGTATTTGTCAGGTTGTTATTCTATTGGTAATGAACTGAATGGAATATGCGTGCTGCCCATGAAACAGATTGTGTTTGTTTAATTGTGTAAATTAGTGATAGTGATTAAATTGGAGGCATTGTTATTAAGAATAGTAGAGTGTATAATAGTATATATGTAAGTGTTAGGTAGGTTAGGCAGCGGCCCAAATAGCCAATTGGTGAGGGCCGTGGGAGTTGAATCTGGCAAGAGTGTCAGGGGTTCGAATCCCGTGGGTAGCAGGCGTGAGCTATCCTAAAATAGATGAGGAGGACTACATAAAATTATTGCCATTTTCAATCTATCATTTTTCCTTCCATATTCTACTATATCCAACCCAACTATACTGTTCCCTGCCTGCTCTTCTACTAATTCATTAATCTTTCCAATCACCATATAATGATGTGGTATGATACGATATAACATAATGTTTGATTCTTTGGAATTACACACTAGGGTTGGATAAAGTGGAAAAAACTGTACGATTAGGGTATGAGAAGAGCCTAGATATATTACAGATATGCTTGCCTGTGTTAATTCCTTGATTCCTGCCCACCTGCCTGTTTATCTGTCTGTTTGTATTTGTCAGGTTGTTATTCTATTGGTAATGAACTGAATGGAATATGCGTGCTGCCCATGAAACAGATTGTGTTTGTTTAATTGTGTAAATTAGTGATAGTGATTAAATTGGAGGCATTGTTATTAAGAATAGTAGAGTGTATAATAGTATATATGTAAGTGTTAGGTAGGTTAGGCAGCGGCCCAAATAGCCAATTGGTGAGGGCCGTGGGAGTTGAATCTGGCAAGAGTGTCAGGGGTTCGAATCCCGTGGGTAGCAGGCGTGAGCTATCCTAAAATAGATGAGGAGGACTACATAAAATTATTGCCATTTTCAATCTATCATTTTTCCTTCCATATTCTACTATATCCAACCCAACTATACTGTTCCCTGCCTGCTCTTCTACTAATTCATTAATCTTTCCAATCACCATATAATGATGTGGTATGATACGATATAACATAATGTTTGATTCTTTGGAATTACACACTAGGGTTGGATAAAGTGGAAAAAACTGTACGATTAGGGTATGAGAAGAGCCTAGATATATTACAGATATGCTTGCCTGTGTTAATTCCTTGATTCCTGCCCACCTGCCTGTTTATCTGTCTGTTTGTATTTGTCAGGTTGTTATTCTATTGGTAATGAACTGAATGGAATATGCGTGCTGCCCATGAAACAGATTGTGTTTGTTTAATTGTGTAAATTAGTGATAGTGATTAAATTGGAGGCATTGTTATTAAGAATAGTAGAGTGTATAATAGTATATATGTAAGTGTTAGGTAGGTTAGGCAGCGGCCCAAATAGCCAATTGGTGAGGGCCGTGGGAGTTGAATCTGGCAAGAGTGTCAGGGGTTCGAATCCCGTGGGTAGCAGGCGTGAGCTATCCTAAAATAGATGAGGAGGACTACATAAAATTATTGCCATTTTCAATCTATCATTTTTCCTTCCATATTCTACTATATCCAACCCAACTATACTGTTCCCTGCCTGCTCTTCTACTAATTCATTAATCTTTCCAATCACCATATAATGATGTGGTATGATACGATATAACATAATGTTTGATTCTTTGGAATTACACACTAGGGTTGGATAAAGTGGAAAAAACTGTACGATTAGGGTATGAGAAGAGCCTAGATATATTACAGATATGCTTGCCTGTGTTAATTCCTTGATTCCTGCCCACCTGCCTGTTTATCTGTCTGTTTGTATTTGTCAGGTTGTTATTCTATTGGTAATGAACTGAATGGAATATGCGTGCTGCCCATGAAACAGATTGTGTTTGTTTAATTGTGTAAATTAGTGATAGTGATTAAATTGGAGGCATTGTTATTAAGAATAGTAGAGTGTATAATAGTATATATGTAAGTGTTAGGTAGGTTAGGCAGCGGCCCAAATAGCCAATTGGTGAGGGCCGTGGGAGTTGAATCTGGCAAGAGTGTCAGGGGTTCGAATCCCGTGGGTAGCAGGCGTGAGCTATCCTAAAATAGATGAGGAGGACTACATAAAATTATTGCCATTTTCAATCTATCATTTTTCCTTCCATATTCTACTATATCCAACCCAACTATACTGTTCCCTGCCTGCTCTTCTACTAATTCATTAATCTTTCCAATCACCATATAATGATGTGGTATGATACGATATAACATAATGTTTGATTCTTTGGAATTACACACTAGGGTTGGATAAAGTGGAAAAAACTGTACGATTAGGGTATGAGAAGAGCCTAGATATATTACAGATATGCTTGCCTGTGTTAATTCCTTGATTCCTGCCCACCTGCCTGTTTATCTGTCTGTTTGTATTTGTCAGGTTGTTATTCTATTGGTAATGAACTGAATGGAATATGCGTGCTGCCCATGAAACAGATTGTGTTTGTTTAATTGTGTAAATTAGTGATAGTGATTAAATTGGAGGCATTGTTATTAAGAATAGTAGAGTGTATAATAGTATATATGTAAGTGTTAGGTAGGTTAGGCAGCGGCCCAAATAGCCAATTGGTGAGGGCCGTGGGAGTTGAATCTGGCAAGAGTGTCAGGGGTTCGAATCCCGTGGGTAGCAGGCGTGAGCTATCCTAAAATAGATGAGGAGGACTACATAAAATTATTGCCATTTTCAATCTATCATTTTTCCTTCCATATTCTACTATATCCAACCCAACTATACTGTTCCCTGCCTGCTCTTCTACTAATTCATTAATCTTTCCAATCACCATATAATGATGTGGTATGATACGATATAACATAATGTTTGATTCTTTGGAATTACACACTAGGGTTGGATAAAGTGGAAAAAACTGTACGATTAGGGTATGAGAAGAGCCTAGATATATTACAGATATGCTTGCCTGTGTTAATTCCTTGATTCCTGCCCACCTGCCTGTTTATCTGTCTGTTTGTATTTGTCAGGTTGTTATTCTATTGGTAATGAACTGAATGGAATATGCGTGCTGCCCATGAAACAGATTGTGTTTGTTTAATTGTGTAAATTAGTGATAGTGATTAAATTGGAGGCATTGTTATTAAGAATAGTAGAGTGTATAATAGTATATATGTAAGTGTTAGGTAGGTTAGGCAGCGGCCCAAATAGCCAATTGGTGAGGGCCGTGGGAGTTGAATCTGGCAAGAGTGTCAGGGGTTCGAATCCCGTGGGTAGCAGGCGTGAGCTATCCTAAAATAGATGAGGAGGACTACATAAAATTATTGCCATTTTCAATCTATCATTTTTCCTTCCATATTCTACTATATCCAACCCAACTATACTGTTCCCTGCCTGCTCTTCTACTAATTCATTAATCTTTCCAATCACCATATAATGATGTGGTATGATACGATATAACATAATGTTTGATTCTTTGGAATTACACACTAGGGTTGGATAAAGTGGAAAAAACTGTACGATTAGGGTATGAGAAGAGCCTAGATATATTACAGATATGCTTGCCTGTGTTAATTCCTTGATTCCTGCCCACCTGCCTGTTTATCTGTCTGTTTGTATTTGTCAGGTTGTTATTCTATTGGTAATGAACTGAATGGAATATGCGTGCTGCCCATGAAACAGATTGTGTTTGTTTAATTGTGTAAATTAGTGATAGTGATTAAATTGGAGGCATTGTTATTAAGAATAGTAGAGTGTATAATAGTATATATGTAAGTGTTAGGTAGGTTAGGCAGCGGCCCAAATAGCCAATTGGTGAGGGCCGTGGGAGTTGAATCTGGCAAGAGTGTCAGGGGTTCGAATCCCGTGGGTAGCAGGCGTGAGCTATCCTAAAATAGATGAGGAGGACTACATAAAATTATTGCCATTTTCAATCTATCATTTTTCCTTCCATATTCTACTATATCCAACCCAACTATACTGTTCCCTGCCTGCTCTTCTACTAATTCATTAATCTTTCCAATCACCATATAATGATGTGGTATGATACGATATAACATAATGTTTGATTCTTTGGAATTACACACTAGGGTTGGATAAAGTGGAAAAAACTGTACGATTAGGGTATGAGAAGAGCCTAGATATATTACAGATATGCTTGCCTGTGTTAATTCCTTGATTCCTGCCCACCTGCCTGTTTATCTGTCTGTTTGTATTTGTCAGGTTGTTATTCTATTGGTAATGAACTGAATGGAATATGCGTGCTGCCCATGAAACAGATTGTGTTTGTTTAATTGTGTAAATTAGTGATAGTGATTAAATTGGAGGCATTGTTATTAAGAATAGTAGAGTGTATAATAGTATATATGTAAGTGTTAGGTAGGTTAGGCAGCGGCCCAAATAGCCAATTGGTGAGGGCCGTGGGAGTTGAATCTGGCAAGAGTGTCAGGGGTTCGAATCCCGTGGGTAGCAGGCGTGAGCTATCCTAAAATAGATGAGGAGGACTACATAAAATTATTGCCATTTTCAATCTATCATTTTTCCTTCCATATTCTACTATATCCAACCCAACTATACTGTTCCCTGCCTGCTCTTCTACTAATCCATTAATCTTTCCAATCACCACACCACATATTTCATCAACGGTGTTAGTGTACACGGATTACTCATGCACTCACTATTAGTGTGCACGCCTCAGCCTATGTATTTCACACGTCATATAATAATTAATGCTATGCTAATCTATTTAGCATGTGTGACTGACTGTTGGGTTTATTTGTAGTTGTCATACTCATGAGTACTCATGAGTAGTTAAGTGTTTATTGTATAATTAGCAGTCTACAGTTTGCATTTGATTGGTCAGTTATGATAGAACTTTCTAGAAGTTGTTTTCTATTGGTTGGCACATTGTTTGTCTGACCAGCTACTATGTATTGGCATTTTTTCGCTCATGTACGCAGGGTGCAGATTGTTGTTGTTGCTTAATCACGTAGAATGCAAGTGACTATTAAATGAATAATTGTTTGTTGTAGAACTGCATTAGGTATTTATATATCTGTACTAATATATAAATATTCCGAAGAGATAAGACAGTCTTTTTGACTTTATATACTTCAGGTGCGTTATTCCGGTGAATGTAACGCGATATCAAGTGAATTCTACACTGACTATACGTTGCCAATGAATTCACGTCTGCCTGCCTGTCTACACAGGCAAATATTAAAGCAGAGCATATTTCTAATTGACTGGACTGAATGCTTGGAATGTTCAGAATTCACTGAATAATCTCGTAACATGACATCATATGACTTCTTCTCATGTGATAGGTAAGTTATATCATGATATGGTATGATATGATATAACATAATGTTTGATTCTTTGGAATTACACACTAGGGTTGGATAAAGTGGAAAAAACTGTACGATTAGGGTATGAGAAGAGCCTAGATATATTACAGATATGCTTGCCTGTGTTAATTCCTTGATTCCTGCCCACCTGCCTGTTTATCTGTCTGTTTGTATTTGTCAGGTTGTTATTCTATTGGTAATGAACTGAATGGAATATGCGTGCTGCCCATGAAACAGATTGTGTTTGTTTAATTGTGTAAATTAGTGATAGTGATTAAATTGGAGGCATTGTTATTAAGAATAGTAGAGTGTATAATAGTATATATGTAAGTGTTAGGTAGGTTAGGCAGCGGCCCAAATAGCGAATTGGTGAGGGCCGTGGGAGTTGAATCTGGCAAGAGTGTCAGGGGTTCGAATCCCGTGGGTAGCAGGCGTGAGCTATCCTAAAATAGATGAGGAGGACTACATAAAATTATTGCCATTTTCAATCTATCATTTTTCCTTCCATATTCTACTATATCCAACCCAACTATACTGTTCCCTGCCTGCTCTTCTACTAATTCATTAATCTTTCCAATCACCATATAATGATGTGGTATGATACGATATAACATAATGTTTGATTCTTTGGAATTACACACTAGGGTTGGATAAAGTGGAAAAAACTGTACGATTAGGGTATGAGAAGAGCCTAGATATATTACAGATATGCTTGCCTGTGTTAATTCCTTGATTCCTGCCCACCTGCCTGTTTATCTGTCTGTTTGTATTTGTCAGGTTGTTATTCTATTGGTAATGAACTGAATGGAATATGCGTGCTGCCCATGAAACAGATTGTGTTTGTTTAATTGTGTAAATTAGTGATAGTGATTAAATTGGAGGCATTGTTATTAAGAATAGTAGAGTGTATAATAGTATATATGTAAGTGTTAGGTAGGTTAGGCAGCGGCCCAAATAGCGAATTGGTGAGGGCCGTGGGAGTTGAATCTGGCAAGAGTGTCAGGGGTTCGAATCCCGTGGGTAGCAGGCGTGAGCTATCCTAAAATAGATGAGGAGGACTACATAAAATTATTGCCATTTTCAATCTATCATTTTTCCTTCCATATTCTACTATATCCAACCCAACTATACTGTTCCCTGCCTGCTCTTCTACTAATCCATTAATCTTTCCAATCACCACACCACATATTTCATCAACGGTGTTAGTGTACACGGATTACTCATGCACTCACTATTAGTGTGCACGCCTCAGCCTATGTATTTCACACGTCATATAATAATTAATGCTATGCTAATCTATTTAGCATGTGTGACTGACTGTTGGGTTTATTTGTAGTTGTCATACTCATGAGTACTCATGAGTAGTTAAGTGTTTATTGTATAATTAGCAGTCTACAGTTTGCATTTGATTGGTCAGTTATGATAGAACTTTCTAGAAGTTGTTTTCTATTGGTTGGCACATTGTTTGTCTGACCAGCTACTATGTATTGGCATTTTTTCGCTCATGTACGCAGGGTGCAGATTGTTGTTGTTGCTTAATCACGTAGAATGCAAGTGACTATTAAATGAATAATTGTTTGTTGTAGAACTGCATTAGGTATTTATATATCTGTACTAATATATAAATATTCCGAAGAGATAAGACAGTCTTTTTGACTTTATATACTTCAGGTGCGTTATTCCGGTGAATGTAACGCGATATCAAGTGAATTCTACACTGACTATACGTTGCCAATGAATTCACGTCTGCCTGCCTGTCTACACAGGCAAATATTAAAGCAGAGCATATTTCTAATTGACTGGACTGAATGCTTGGAATGTTCAGAATTCACTGAATAATCTCGTAACATGACATCATATGACTTCTTCTCATGTGATAGGTAAGTTATATCATGATATGGTATGATATGATATAACATAATGTTTGATTCTTTGGAATTACACACTAGGGTTGGATAAAGTGGAAAAAACTGTACGATTAGGGTATGAGAAGAGCCTAGATATATTACAGATATGCTTGCCTGTGTTAATTCCTTGATTCCTGCCCACCTGCCTGTTTATCTGTCTGTTTGTATTTGTCAGGTTGTTATTCTATTGGTAATGAACTGAATGGAATATGCGTGCTGCCCATGAAACAGATTGTGTTTGTTTAATTGTGTAAATTAGTGATAGTGATTAAATTGGAGGCATTGTTATTAAGAATAGTAGAGTGTATAATAGTATATATGTAAGTGTTAGGTAGGTTAGGCAGCGGCCCAAATAGCGAATTGGTGAGGGCCGTGGGAGTTGAATCTGGCAAGAGTGTCAGGGGTTCGAATCCCGTGGGTAGCAGGCGTGAGCTATCCTAAAATAGATGAGGAGGACTACATAAAATTATTGCCATTTTCAATCTATCATTTTTCCTTCCATATTCTACTATATCCAACCCAACTATACTGTTCCCTGCCTGCTCTTCTACTAATTCATTAATCTTTCCAATCACCATATAATGATGTGGTATGATACGATATAACATAATGTTTGATTCTTTGGAATTACACACTAGGGTTGGATAAAGTGGAAAAAACTGTACGATTAGGGTATGAGAAGAGCCTAGATATATTACAGATATGCTTGCCTGTGTTAATTCCTTGATTCCTGCCCACCTGCCTGTTTATCTGTCTGTTTGTATTTGTCAGGTTGTTATTCTATTGGTAATGAACTGAATGGAATATGCGTGCTGCCCATGAAACAGATTGTGTTTGTTTAATTGTGTAAATTAGTGATAGTGATTAAATTGGAGGCATTGTTATTAAGAATAGTAGAGTGTATAATAGTATATATGTAAGTGTTAGGTAGGTTAGGCAGCGGCCCAAATAGCGAATTGGTGAGGGCCGTGGGAGTTGAATCTGGCAAGAGTGTCAGGGGTTCGAATCCCGTGGGTAGCAGGCGTGAGCTATCCTAAAATAGATGAGGAGGACTACATAAAATTATTGCCATTTTCAATCTATCATTTTTCCTTCCATATTCTACTATATCCAACCCAACTATACTGTTCCCTGCCTGCTCTTCTACTAATTCATTAATCTTTCCAATCACCATATAATGATGTGGTATGATACGATATAACATAATGTTTGATTCTTTGGAATTACACACTAGGGTTGGATAAAGTGGAAAAAACTGTACGATTAGGGTATGAGAAGAGCCTAGATATATTACAGATATGCTTGCCTGTGTTAATTCCTTGATTCCTGCCCACCTGCCTGTTTATCTGTCTGTTTGTATTTGTCAGGTTGTTATTCTATTGGTAATGAACTGAATGGAATATGCGTGCTGCCCATGAAACAGATTGTGTTTGTTTAATTGTGTAAATTAGTGATAGTGATTAAATTGGAGGCATTGTTATTAAGAATAGTAGAGTGTATAATAGTATATATGTAAGTGTTAGGTAGGTTAGGCAGCGGCCCAAATAGCGAATTGGTGAGGGCCGTGGGAGTTGAATCTGGCAAGAGTGTCAGGGGTTCGAATCCCGTGGGTAGCAGGCGTGAGCTATCCTAAAATAGATGAGGAGGACTACATAAAATTATTGCCATTTTCAATCTATCATTTTTCCTTCCATATTCTACTATATCCAACCCAACTATACTGTTCCCTGCCTGCTCTTCTACTAATTCATTAATCTTTCCAATCACCATATAATGATGTGGTATGATACGATATAACATAATGTTTGATTCTTTGGAATTACACACTAGGGTTGGATAAAGTGGAAAAAACTGTACGATTAGGGTATGAGAAGAGCCTAGATATATTACAGATATGCTTGCCTGTGTTAATTCCTTGATTCCTGCCCACCTGCCTGTTTATCTGTCTGTTTGTATTGTCAGGTTGTTATTCTATTGGTAATGAACTGAATGGAATATGCGTGCTGCCCATGAAACAGATTGTGTTTGTTTAATTGTGTAAATTAGTGATAGTGATTAAATTGGAGGCATTGTTATTAGAATAGTAGAGTGTATAATAGTATATATGTAAGTGTTAGGTAGGTTAGGCAGCGCCAAATAGCCATTGGTGAGGGCCGTGGAGTTGAATCTGGCAAGAGTGTCAGGGGTTCGAATCCCGTGGGTAGCAGGCGTGGCTATCCTAAAATAGATGAGGAGGACTACATAAAATTATTGCCATTTTCAATCTATCAT
>JALJAT010000414.1:0-16449 GCA_034768735.1 Schistosoma mekongi | reverse complement strand
CTGCACTCCTCTCATTCTCACATACATTCACAGATACACCAATACGTTGACGGTTTCACGTCATTCAACTGTTGTCGCGCCACTATCCTACTCACCATTTCCATCGCATTTCCATCGCATTTCCATCGCATTTCCATCAATCCAACCACCATTTTTACTCGTCTTCAACGATGCCTCTTCGCCACACTCAAATCTCCACATTTACACTCATCCCACTCACTCATACTACAGCCTGTATCTTCAATTCTCCTCTCACCCACATTTTCAAATTTCACATTGTGTACCGTTGAATTGCTGTAGCCATATGTATTTCCACTCTTACATTTCTCACCATCATCCACACGCCTGCATATCTCACCACATTGCCATGCAATCATTCACCGTCCAACCACACATTTCTCAGTCTCATTCATCTCTCTTGCCTCCTCATTAGAAATCAACTTCACAACTAGCATTTACTCACTTACATCTACCCACATTTCAAACGTGCCAACAGTCGACATCACCATTCCACATTTCCTTACACATTTCATTCACTCACTGCACAATTCACTCTCTCCTACCCTCACCTAATTTACTTATGCCTCACAACTACCAACCCAACTCAAAAACACCCCACACCGCCATCACCAATGTATTCTGCCTCACCTCAACCTATACATTGTTCATATTTCCCACAGAAGCTGCACTCCTCTCATTCTCACATACATTCACAGATACACCAATACGTTGACGGTTTCACGTCATTCAACTGTTGTCGCGCCACTATCCTACTCACCATTCCACATTTCCTTACACATTTCATTCACTCACTGCACAATTCACTCTCTCCTACCCTCACCTAATTTACTTATGCCTCACAACTACCAACCCAACTCAAAAACACCCCACACCGCCATCACCAATGTATTCTGCCTCACCTCAACCTATACATTGTTCATATTTCCCACAGAAGCTGCACTCCTCTCATTCTCACATACATTCACAGATACACCAATACGTTGACGGTTTCACGTCATTCAACTGTTGTCGCGCCACTATCCTACTCACCATTTCCATCGCATTTCCATCGCATTTCCATCGCATTTCCATCGCATTTCCATCAATCCAACCACCATTTTTACTCGTCTTCAACGATGCCTCTTCGCCACACTCAAATCTACACATTTACACTCATCCCACTCACTCATACTACAGCCTGTATCTTCAATTCTCCCCTCACTCACATTTTCAAATTTCACATTGTGTACCGTTGAATTGCTGTAGCCATATGTATTTCCACTCTTACATTTCTCACCATCATCCACACGCCTGCATATCTCACCACATTGCCATGCAATCATTCACCGTCCAACCACACATTTCTCAGTCTCATTCATCTCTCTTGCCTCCTCATTAGAAATCAACTTCACAACTAGCATTTACTCACTTACATCTACCCACATTTCAAACGTGCCAACAGTCGACATCACCATTCCACATTTCCTTACACATTTCATTCACTCACTGCACAATTCACTCTCTCCTACCCTCACCTAATTTACTTATGCCTCACAACTACCAACCCAACTCAAAAACACCCCACACCGCCATCACCAATGTATTCTGCCTCACCTCAACCTATACATTGTTCATATTTCCCACAGAAGCTGCACTCCTCTCATTCTCACCATCATCCACACGCCTGCATATCTCACCACATTGCCATGCAATCATTCACCGTCCAACCACACATTTCTCAGTCTCATTCATCTCTCTTGCCTCCTCATTAGAAATCAACTTCACAACTAGCATTTACTCACTTACATCTACCCACATTTCAAACGTGCCAACAGTCGACATCACCATTCCACATTTCCTTACACATTTCATTCACTCACTGCACAATTCACTCTCTCCTACCCTCACCTAATTTACTTATGCCTCACAACTACCAACCCAACTCAAAAACACCCCACACCGCCATCACCAATGTATTCTGCCTCACCTCAACCTATACATTGTTCATATTTCCCACAGAAGCTGCACTCCTCTCATTCTCACATACATTCACAGATACACCAATACGTTGACGGTTTCACGTCATTCAACTGTTGTCGCGCCACTATCCTACTCACCATTTCCATCGCATTTCCATCGCATTTCCATCGCATTTCCATCAATCCAACCACCATTTTTACTCGTCTTCAACGATGCCTCTTCGCCACACTCAAATCTACACATTTACACTCATCCCACTCACTCATACTACAGCCTGTATCTTCAATTCTCCTCTCACTCACATTTTCAAATTTCACATTGTGTACCGTTGAATTGCTGTAGCCATATGTATTTCCACTCTTACATTTCTCACCATCATCCACACGCCTGCATATCTCACCACATTGCCATGCAATCATTCACCGTCCAACCACACATTTCTCAGTCTCATTCATCTCTCTTGCCTCCTCATTAGAAATCAACTTCACAACTAGCATTTACTCACTTACATCTACCCACATTTCAAACGTGCCAACAGTCGACATCACCATTCCACATTTCCTTACACATTTCATTCACTCACTGCACAATTCACTCTCTCCTACCCTCACCTAATTTACTTATGCCTCACAACTACCAACCCAACTCAAAAACACCCCACACCGCCATCACCAATGTATTCTGCCTCACCTCAACCTATACATTGTTCATATTTCCCACAGAAGCTGCACTCCTCTCATTCTCACATACATTCACAGATACACCAATACGTTGACGGTTTCACGTCATTCAACTGTTGTCGCGCCACTATCCTACTCACCATTTCCATCGCATTTCCATCGCATTTCCATCGCATTTCCATCGCATTTCCATCAATCCAACCACCATTTTTACTCGTCTTCAACGATGCCTCTTCGCCACACTCAAATCTACACATTTACACTCATCCCACTCACTCATACTACAGCCTGTATCTTCAATTCTCCTCTCACTCACATTTTCAAATTTCACATTGTGTACCGTTGAATTGCTGTAGCCATATGTATTTCCACTCTTACATTTCTCACCATCATCCACACGCCTGCATATCTCACCACATTGCCATGCAATCATTCACCGTCCAACCACACATTTCTCAGTCTCATTCATCTCTCTTGCCTCCTCATTAGAAATCAACTTCACAACTAGCATTTACTCACTTACATCTACCCACATTTCAAACGTGCCAACAGTCGACATCACCATTCCACATTTCCTTACACATTTCATTCACTCACTGCACAATTCACTCTCTCCTACCCTCACCTAATTTACTTATGCCTCACAACTACCAACCCAACTCAAAAACACCCCACACCGCCATCACCAATGTATTCTGCCTCACCTCAACCTATACATTGTTCATATTTCCCACAGAAGCTGCACTCCTCTCATTCTCACATACATTCACAGATACACCAATACGTTGACGGTTTCACGTCATTCAACTGTTGTCGCGCCACTATCCTACTCACCATTTCCATCGCATTTCCATCAATCCAACCACCATTTTTACTCGTCTTCAACGATGCCTCTTCGCCACACTCAAATCTACACATTTACACTCATCCCACTCACTCATACTACAGCCTGTATCTTCAATTCTCCTCTCACTCACATTTTCAAATTTCACATTGTGTACCGTTGAATTGCTGTAGCCATATGTATTTCCACTCTTACATTTCTCACCATCATCCACACGCCTGCATATCTCACCACATTGCCATGCAATCATTCACCGTCCAACCACACATTTCTCAGTCTCATTCATCTCTCTTGCCTCCTCATTAGAAATCAACTTCACAACTAGCATTTACTCACTTACATCTACCCACATTTCAAACGTGCCAACAGTCGACATCACCATTCCACATTTCCTTACACATTTCATTCACTCACTGCACAATTCACTCTCTCCTACCCTCACCTAATTTACTTATGCCTCACAACTACCAACCCAACTCAAAAACACCCCACACCGCCATCACCAATGTATTCTGCCTCACCTCAACCTATACATTGTTCATATTTCCCACAGAAGCTGCACTCCTCTCATTCTCACATACATTCACAGATACACCAATACGTTGACGGTTTCACGTCATTCAACTGTTGTCGCGCCACTATCCTACTCACCATTTCCATCGCATTTCCATCGCATTTCCATCGCATTTCCATCGCATTTCCATCAATCCAACCACCATTTTTACTCGTCTTCAACGATGCCTCTTCGCCACACTCAAATCTACACATTTACACTCATCCCACTCACTCATACTACAGCCTGTATCTTCAATTCTCCTCTCACTCACATTTTCAAATTTCACATTGTGTACCGTTGAATTGCTGTAGCCATATGTATTTCCACTCTTACATTTCTCACCATCATCCACACGCCTGCATATCTCACCACATTGCCATGCAATCATTCACCGTCCAACCACACATTTCTCAGTCTCATTCATCTCTCTTGCCTCCTCATTAGAAATCAACTTCACAACTAGCATTTACTCACTTACATCTACCCACATTTCAAACGTGCCAACAGTCGACATCACCATTCCACATTTCCTTACACATTTCATTCACTCACTGCACAATTCACTCTCTCCTACCCTCACCTAATTTACTTATGCCTCACAACTACCAACCCAACTCAAAAACACCCCACACCGCCATCACCAATGTATTCTGCCTCACCTCAACCTATACATTGTTCATATTTCCCACAGAAGCTGCACTCCTCTCATTCTCACATACATTCACAGATACACCAATACGTTGACGGTTTCACGTCATTCAACTGTTGTCGCGCCACTATCCTACTCACCATTCCACATTTCCTTACACATTTCATTCACTCACTGCACAATTCACTCTCTCCTACCCTCACCTAATTTACTTATGCCTCACAACTACCAACCCAACTCAAAAACACCCCACACCGCCATCACCAATGTATTCTGCCTCACCTCAACCTATACATTGTTCATATTTCCCACAGAAGCTGCACTCCTCTCATTCTCACATACATTCACAGATACACCAATACGTTGACGGTTTCACGTCATTCAACTGTTGTCGCGCCACTATCCTACTCACCATTTCCATCGCATTTCCATCAATCCAACCACCATTTTTACTCGTCTTCAACGATGCCTCTTCGCCACACTCAAATCTCCACATTTACACTCATCCCACTCACTCATACTACAGCCTGTATCTTCAATTCTCCCCTCACTCACATTTTCAAATTTCACATTGTGTACCGTTGAATTGCTGTAGCCATATGTATTTCCACTCTTACATTTCTCACCATCATCCACACGCCTGCATATCTCACCACATTGCCATGCAATCATTCACCGTCCAACCACACATTTCTCAGTCTCATTCATCTCTCTTGCCTCCTCATTAGAAATCAACTTCACAACTAGCATTTACTCACTTACATCTACCCACATTTTCAAATTTCACATTGTGTACCGTTGAATTGCTGTAGCCATATGTATTTCCACTCTTACATTTCTCACCATCATCCACACGCCTGCATATCTCACCACATTGCCATGCAATCATTCACCGTCCAACCACACATTTCTCAGTCTCATTCATCTCTCTTGCCTCCTCATTAGAAATCAACTTCACAACTAGCATTTACTCACTTACATCTACCCACATTTCAAACGTGCCAACAGTCGACATCACCATTCCACATTTCCTTACACATTTCATTCACTCACTGCACAATTCACTCTCTCCTACCCTCACCTAATTTACTTATGCCTCACAACTACCAACCCAACTCAAAAACACCCCACACCGCCATCACCAATGTATTCTGCCTCACCTCAACCTATACATTGTTCATATTTCCCACAGAAGCTGCACTCCTCTCATTCTCACATACATTCACAGATACACCAATACGTTGACGGTTTCACGTCATTCAACTGTTGTCGCGCCACTATCCTACTCACCATTTCCATCGCATTTCCATCGCATTTCCATCGCATTTCCATCGCATTTCCATCGCATTTCCATCGCATTTCCATCGCATTTCCATCAATCCAACCACCATTTTTACTCGTCTTCAACGATGCCTCTTCGCCACACTCAAATCTACACATTTACACTCATCCCACTCACTCATACTACAGCCTGTATCTTCAATTCTCCCCTCACTCACATTTTCAAATTTCACATTGTGTACCGTTGAATTGCTGTAGCCATATGTATTTCCACTCTTACATTTCTCACCATCATCCACACGCCTGCATATCTCACCACATTGCCATGCAATCATTCACCGTCCAACCACACATTTCTCAGTCTCATTCATCTCTCTTGCCTCCTCATTAGAAATCAACTTCACAACTAGCATTTACTCACTTACATCTACCCACATTTCAAACGTGCCAACAGTCGACATCACCATTCCACATTTCCTTACACATTTCATTCACTCACTGCACAATTCACTCTCTCCTACCCTCACCTAATTTACTTATGCCTCACAACTACCAACCCAACTCAAAAACACCCCACACCGCCATCACCAATGTATTCTGCCTCACCTCAACCTATACATTGTTCATATTTCCCACAGAAGCTGCACTCCTCTCATTCTCACATACATTCACAGATACACCAATACGTTGACGGTTTCACGTCATTCAACTGTTGTCGCGCCACTATCCTACTCACCATTTCCATCGCATTTCCATCGCATTTCCATCGCATTTCCATCGCATTTCCATCGCATTTCCATCGCATTTCCATCGCATTTCCATCGCATTTCCATCGCATTTCCATCGCATTTCCATCGCATTTCCATCGCATTTCCATCGCATTTCCATCAATCCAACCACCATTTTTACTCGTCTTCAACGATGCCTCTTCGCCACACTCAAATCTACACATTTACACTCATCCCACTCACTCATACTACAGCCTGTATCTTCAATTCTCCCCTCACTCACATTTTCAAATTTCACATTGTGTACCGTTGAATTGCTGTAGCCATATGTATTTCCACTCTTACATTTCTCACCATCATCCACACGCCTGCATATCTCACCACATTGCCATGCAATCATTCACCGTCCAACCACACATTTCTCAGTCTCATTCATCTCTCTTGCCTCCTCATTAGAAATCAACTTCACAACTAGCATTTACTCACTTACATCTACCCACATTTCAAACGTGCCAACAGTCGACATCACCATTCCACATTTCCTTACACATTTCATTCACTCACTGCACAATTCACTCTCTCCTACCCTCACCTAATTTACTTATGCCTCACAACTACCAACCCAACTCAAAAACACCCCACACCGCCATCACCAATGTATTCTGCCTCACCTCAACCTATACATTGTTCATATTTCCCACAGAAGCTGCACTCCTCTCATTCTCACATACATTCACAGATACACCAATACGTTGACGGTTTCACGTCATTCAACTGTTGTCGCGCCACTATCCTACTCACCATTTCCATCGCATTTCCATCGCATTTCCATCAATCCAACCACCATTTTTACTCGTCTTCAACGATGCCTCTTCGCCACACTCAAATCTACACATTTACACTCATCCCACTCACTCATACTACAGCCTGTATCTTCAATTCTCCTCTCACTCACATTTTCAAATTTCACATTGTGTACCGTTGAATTGCTGTAGCCATATGTATTTCCACTCTTACATTTCTCACCATCATCCACACGCCTGCATATCTCACCACATTGCCATGCAATCATTCACCGTCCAACCACACATTTCTCAGTCTCATTCATCTCTCTTGCCTCCTCATTAGAAATCAACTTCACAACTAGCATTTACTCACTTACATCTACCCACATTTCAAATTTCACATTGTGTACCGTTGAATTGCTGTAGCCATATGTATTTCCACTCTTACATTTCTCACCATCATCCACACGCCTGCATATCTCACCACATTGCCATGCAATCATTCACCGTCCAACCACACATTTCTCAGTCTCATTCATCTCTCTTGCCTCCTCATTAGAAATCAACTTCACAACTAGCATTTACTCACTTACATCTACCCACATTTCAAACGTGCCAACAGTCGACATCACCATTCCACATTTCCTTACACATTTCATTCACTCACTGCACAATTCACTCTCTCCTACCCTCACCTAATTTACTTATGCCTCACAACTACCAACCCAACTCAAAAACACCCCACACCGCCATCACCAATGTATTCTGCCTCACCTCAACCTATACATTGTTCATATTTCCCACAGAAGCTGCACTCCTCTCATTCTCACATACATTCACAGATACACCAATACGTTGACGGTTTCACGTCATTCAACTGTTGTCGCGCCACTATCCTACTCACCATTTCCATCGCATTTCCATCGCATTTCCATCAATCCAACCACCATTTTTACTCGTCTTCAACGATGCCTCTTCGCCACACTCAAATCTACACATTTACACTCATCCCACTCACTCATACTACAGCCTGTATCTTCAATTCTCCCCTCACTCACATTTTCAAATTTCACATTGTGTACCGTTGAATTGCTGTAGCCATATGTATTTCCACTCTTACATTTCTCACCATCATCCACACGCCTGCATATCTCACCACATTGCCATGCAATCATTCACCGTCCAACCACACATTTCTCAGTCTCATTCATCTCTCTTGCCTCCTCATTAGAAATCAACTTCACAACTAGCATTTACTCACTTACATCTACCCACATTTCAAACGTGCCAACAGTCGACATCACCATTCCACATTTCCTTACACATTTCATTCACTCACTGCACAATTCACTCTCTCCTACCCTCACCTAATTTACTTATGCCTCACAACTACCAACCCAACTCAAAAACACCCCACACCGCCATCACCAATGTATTCTGCCTCACCTCAACCTATACATTGTTCATATTTCCCACAGAAGCTGCACTCCTCTCATTCTCACATACATTCACAGATACACCAATACGTTGACGGTTTCACGTCATTCAACTGTTGTCGCGCCACTATCCTACTCACCATTTCCATCGCATTTCCATCGCATTTCCATCAATCCAACCACCATTTTTACTCGTCTTCAACGATGCCTCTTCGCCACACTCAAATCTACACATTTACACTCATCCCACTCACTCATACTACAGCCTGTATCTTCAATTCTCCCCTCACTCACATTTTCAAATTTCACATTGTGTACCGTTGAATTGCTGTAGCCATATGTATTTCCACTCTTACATTTCTCACCATCATCCACACGCCTGCATATCTCACCACATTGCCATGCAATCATTCACCGTCCAACCACACATTTCTCAGTCTCATTCATCTCTCTTGCCTCCTCATTAGAAATCAACTTCACAACTAGCATTTACTCACTTACATCTACCCACATTTCAAACGTGCCAACAGTCGACATCACCATTCCACATTTCCTTACACATTTCATTCACTCACTGCACAATTCACTCTCTCCTACCCTCACCTAATTTACTTATGCCTCACAACTACCAACCCAACTCAAAAACACCCCACACCGCCATCACCAATGTATTCTGCCTCACCTCAACCTATACATTGTTCATATTTCCCACAGAAGCTGCACTCCTCTCATTCTCACATACATTCACAGATACACCAATACGTTGACGGTTTCACGTCATTCAACTGTTGTCGCGCCACTATCCTACTCACCATTTCCATCGCATTTCCATCGCATTTCCATCGCATTTCCATCGCATTTCCATCGCATTTCCATCGCATTTCCATCGCATTTCCATCGCATTTCCATCGCATTTCCATCGCATTTCCATCAATCCAACCACCATTTTTACTCGTCTTCAACGATGCCTCTTCGCCACACTCAAATCTACACATTTACACTCATCCCACTCACTCATACTACAGCCTGTATCTTCAATTCTCCCCTCACTCACATTTTCAAATTTCACATTGTGTACCGTTGAATTGCTGTAGCCATATGTATTTCCACTCTTACATTTCTCACCATCATCCACACGCCTGCATATCTCACCACATTGCCATGCAATCATTCACCGTCCAACCACACATTTCTCAGTCTCATTCATCTCTCTTGCCTCCTCATTAGAAATCAACTTCACAACTAGCATTTACTCACTTACATCTACCCACATTTCAAACGTGCCAACAGTCGACATCACCATTCCACATTTCCTTACACATTTCATTCACTCACTGCACAATTCACTCTCTCCTACCCTCACCTAATTTACTTATGCCTCACAACTACCAACCCAACTCAAAAACACCCCACACCGCCATCACCAATGTATTCTGCCTCACCTCAACCTATACATTGTTCATATTTCCACAGAAGCTGCACTCCTCTCATTCTCACATACATTCACAGATACACCAATACGTTGACGGTTTCACGTCATTCAACTGTTGTCGCGCCACTATCCTACTCACCATTTCCATCGCATTTCCATCAATCCAACCACCATTTTTACTCGTCTTCAACGATGCCTCTTCGCCACACTCAAATCTACACATTTACACTCATCCCACTCACTCATACTACAGCCTGTATCTTCAATTCTCCCCTCACCCACATTTTCAAATTTCACATTGTGTACCGTTGAATTGCTGTAGCCATATGTATTTCCACTCTTACATTTCTCACCATCATCCACACGCCTGCATATCTCACCACATTGCCATGCAATCATTCACCGTCCAACCACACATTTCTCAGTCTCATTCATCTCTCTTGCCTCCTCATTAGAAATCAACTTCACAACTAGCATTTACTCACTTACATCTACCCACATTTCAAACGTGCCAACAGTCGACATCACCATTCCACATTTCCTTACACATTTCATTCACTCACTGCACAATTCACTCTCTCCTACCCTCACCTAATTTACTTATGCCTCACAACTACCAACCCAACTCAAAAACACCCCACACCGCCATCACCAATGTATTCTGCCTCACCTCAACCTATACATTGTTCATATTTCCCACAGAAGCTGCACTCCTCTCATTCTCACATACATTCACAGATACACCAATACGTTGACGGTTTCACGTCATTCAACTGTTGTCGCGCCACTATCCTACTCACCATTCCACATTTCCTTACACATTTCATTCACTCACTGCACAATTCACTCTCTCCTACCCTCACCTAATTTACTTATGCCTCACAACTACCAACCCAACTCAAAAACACCCCACACCGCCATCACCAATGTATTCTGCCTCACCTCAACCTATACATTGTTCATATTTCCACAGAAGCTGCACTCCTCTCATTCTCACATACATTCACAGATACACCAATACGTTGACGGTTTCACGTCATTCAACTGTTGTCGCGCCACTATCCTACTCACCATTTCCATCGCATTTCCATCGCATTTCCATCGCATTTCCATCGCATTTCCATCGCATTTCCATCGCATTTCCATCGCATTTCCATCGCATTTCCATCGCATTTCCATCGCATTTCCATCGCATTTCCATCGCATTTCCATCAATCCAACCACCATTTTTACTCGTCTTCAACGATGCCTCTTCGCCACACTCAAATCTACACATTTACACTCATCCCACTCACTCATACTACAGCCTGTATCTTCAATTCTCCCCTCACTCACATTTTCAAATTTCACATTGTGTACCGTTGAATTGCTGTAGCCATATGTATTTCCACTCTTACATTTCTCACCATCATCCACACGCCTGCATATCTCACCACATTGCCATGCAATCATTCACCGTCCAACCACACATTTCTCAGTCTCATTCATCTCTCTTGCCTCCTCATTAGAAATCAACTTCACAACTAGCATTTACTCACTTACATCTACCCACATTTCAAACGTGCCAACAGTCGACATCACCATTCCACATTTCCTTACACATTTCATTCACTCACTGCACAATTCACTCTCTCCTACCCTCACCTAATTTACTTATGCCTCACAACTACCAACCCAACTCAAAAACACCCCACACCGCCATCACCAATGTATTCTGCCTCACCTCAACCTATACATTGTTCATATTTCCCACAGAAGCTGCACTCCTCTCATTCTCACATACATTCACAGATACACCAATACGTTGACGGTTTCACGTCATTCAACTGTTGTCGCGCCACTATCCTACTCACCATTTCCATCGCATTTCCATCGCATTTCCATCAATCCAACCACCATTTTTACTCGTCTTCAACGATGCCTCTTCGCCACACTCAAATCTACACATTTACACTCATCCCACTCACTCATACTACAGCCTGTATCTTCAATTCTCCCCTCACTCACATTTTCAAATTTCACATTGTGTACCGTTGAATTGCTGTAGCCATATGTATTTCCACTCTTACATTTCTCACCATCATCCACACGCCTGCATATCTCACCACATTGCCATGCAATCATTCACCGTCCAACCACACATTTCTCAGTCTCATTCATCTCTCTTGCCTCCTCATTAGAAATCAACTTCACAACTAGCATTTACTCACTTACATCTACCCACATTTCAAACGTGCCAACAGTCGACATCACCATTCCACATTTCCTTACACATTTCATTCACTCACTGCACAATTCACTCTCTCCTACCCTCACCTAATTTACTTATGCCTCACAACTACCAACCCAACTCAAAAACACCCCACACCGCCATCACCAATGTATTCTGCCTCACCTCAACCTATACATTGTTCATATTTCCCACAGAAGCTGCACTCCTCTCATTCTCACATACATTCACAGATACACCAATACGTTGACGGTTTCACGTCATTCAACTGTTGTCGCGCCACTATCCTACTCACCATTTCCATCGCATTTCCATCGCATTTCCATCAATCCAACCACCATTTTTACTCGTCTTCAACGATGCCTCTTCGCCACACTCAAATCTACACATTTACACTCATCCCACTCACTCATACTACAGCCTGTATCTTCAATTCTCCCCTCACTCACATTTTCAAATTTCACATTGTGTACCGTTGAATTGCTGTAGCCATATGTATTTCCACTCTTACATTTCTCACCATCATCCACACGCCTGCATATCTCACCACATTGCCATGCAATCATTCACCGTCCAACCACACATTTCTCAGTCTCATTCATCTCTCTTGCCTCCTCATTAGAAATCAACTTCACAACTAGCATTTACTCACTTACATCTACCCACATTTCAACGTGCCAACAGTCGACATCACCATTCCACATTTCCTTACACATTTCATTCACTCACTGCACAATTCACTCTCTCCTACCCTCACCTAATTTACTTATGCCTCACAACTACCAACCCAACTCAAAAACACCCCACACCGCCATCACCAATGTATTCTGCCTCACCTCAACCTATACATTGTTCATATTTCCCACAGAAGCTGCACTCCTCTCATTCTCACATACATTCACAGATACACCAATACGTTGACGGTTTCACGTCATTCAACTGTTGTCGCGCCACTATCCTACTCACCATTCCACATTTCCTTACACATTTCATTCACTCACTGCACAATTCACTCTCTCCTACCCTCACCTAATTTACTTATGCCTCACAACTACCAACCCAACTCAAAAACACCCCACACCGCCATCACCAATGTATTCTGCCTCACCTCAACCTATACATTGTTCATATTTCCCACAGAAGCTGCACTCCTCTCATTCTCACATACATTCACAGATACACCAATACGTTGACGGTTTCACGTCATTCAACTGTTGTCGCGCCACTATCCTACTCACCATTTCCATCGCATTTCCATCGCATTTCCATCGCATTTCCATCGCATTTCCATCGCATTTCCATCGCATTTCCATCGCATTTCCATCGCATTTCCATCGCATTTCCATCGCATTTCCATCGCATTTCCATCGCATTTCCATCGCATTTCCATCGCATTTCCATCGCATTTCCATCGCATTTCCATCGCATTTCCATCGCATTTCCATCGCATTTCCATCGCATTTCCATCGCATTTCCATCGCATTTCCATCGCATTTCCATCGCATTTCCATCGCATTTCCATCGCATTTCCATCAATCCAACCACCATTTTTACTCGTCTTCAACGATGCCTCTTCGCCACACTCAAATCTACACATTTACACTCATCCCACTCACTCATACTACAGCCTGTATCTTCAATTCTCCCCTCACTCACATTTTCAAATTTCACATTGTGTACCGTTGAATTGCTGTAGCCATATGTATTTCCACTCTTACATTTCTCACCATCATCCACACGCCTGCATATCTCACCACATTGCCATGCAATCATTCACCGTCCAACCACACATTTCTCAGTCTCATTCATCTCTCTTGCCTCCTCATTAGAAATCAACTTCACAACTAGCATTTACTCACTTACATCTACCCACATTTCAACGTGCCAACAGTCGACATCACCATTCCACATTTCCTTACACATTTCATTCACTCACTGCACAATTCACTCTCTCCTACCCTCACCTAATTTACTTATGCCTCACAACTACCAACCCAACTCAAAAACACCCCACACCGCCATCACCAATGTATTCTGCCTCACCTCAACCTATACATTGTTCATATTTCCCACAGAAGCTGCACTCCTCTCATTCTCACATACATTCACAGATACACCAATACGTTGACGGTTTCACGTCATTCAACTGTTGTCGCGCCACTATCCTACTCACCATTTCCATCGCATTTCCATCGCATTTCCATCGCATTTCCATCGCATTTCCATCGCATTTCCATCGCATTTCCATCGCATTTCCATCGCATTTCCATCGCATTTCCATCGCATTTCCATCGCATTTCCATCGCATTTCCATCGCATTTCCATCGCATTTCCATCAATCCAACCACCATTTTTACTCGTCTTCAACGATGCCTCTTCGCCACACTCAAATCTACACATTTACACTCATCCCACTCACTCATACTACAGCCTGTATCTTCAATTCTCCCCTCACTCACATTTTCAAATTTCACATTGTGTACCGTTGAATTGCTGTAGCCATATGTATTTCCACTCTTACATTTCTCACCATCATCCACACGCCTGCATATCTCACCACATTGCCATGCAATCATTCACCGTCCAACCACACATTTCTCAGTCTCATTCATCTCTCTTGCCTCCTCATTAGAAATCAACTTCACAACTAGCATTTACTCACTTACATCTACCCACATTTCAAACGTGCCAACAGTCGACATCACCATTCCACATTTCCTTACACATTTCATTCACTCACTGCACAATTCACTCTCTCCTACCCTCACCTAATTTACTTATGCCTCACAACTACCAACCCAACTCAAAAACACCCCACACCGCCATCACCAATGTATTCTGCCTCACCTCAACCTATACATTGTTCATATTTCCCACAGAAGCTGCACTCCTCTCATTCTCACATACATTCACAGATACACCAATACGTTGACGGTTTCACGTCATTCAACTGTTGTCGCGCCACTATCCTACTCACCATTTCCATCGCATTTCCATCGCATTTCCATCGCATTTCCATCGCATTTCCATCGCATTTCCATCGCATTTCCATCGCATTTCCATCGCATTTCCATCGCATTTCCATCAATCCAACCACCATTTTTACTCGTCTTCAACGATGCCTCTTCGCCACACTCAAATCTACACATTTACACTCATCCCACTCACTCATACTACAGCCTGTATCTTCAATTCTCCCCTCACTCACATTTTCAAATTTCACATTGTGTACCGTTGAATTGCTGTAGCCATATGTATTTCCACTCTTACATTTCTCACCATCATCCACACGCCTGCATATCTCACCACATTGCCATGCAATCATTCACCGTCCAACCACACATTTCTCAGTCTCATTCATCTCTCTTGCCTCCTCATTAGAAATCAACTTCACAACTAGCATTTACTCACTTACATCTACCCACATTTCAAACGTGCCAACAGTCGACATCACCATTCCACATTTCCTTACACATTTCATTCACTCACTGCACAATTCACTCTCTCCTACCCTCACCTAATTTACTTATGCCTCACAACTACCAACCCAACTCAAAAACACCCCACACCGCCATCACCAATGTATTCTGCCTCACCTCAACCTATACATTGTTCATATTTCCCACAGAAGCTGCACTCCTCTCATTCTCACATACATTCACAGATACACCAATACGTTGACGGTTTCACGTCATTCAACTGTTGTCGCGCCACTATCCTACTCACCATTTCCATCGCATTTCCATCGCATTTCCATCGCATTTCCATCAATCCAACCACCATTTTTACTCGTCTTCAACGATGCCTCTTCGCCACACTCAAATCTACACATTTACACTCATCCCACT
>JALJAT010000413.1:15000-16516 GCA_034768735.1 Schistosoma mekongi | reverse complement strand
AGTCTACTATTTAGTAGGTTTTAAAGTCTCGGTCGTTATCGGAATTACCAGACAAATTGCCTCCACCAACTAAAGAACCGCATGCCCACAACCACCGAATCAAGAAAGGCTTTCAATTCTGTCACTCCCACAGTGGCCGGGCCGGGTGAGTGTTCCGTGGTGAGTCGAATGAAACCGCAGGCTCCCTCTGGTGGTGCCCTTCCGTCAATTCCTTTAAGTTCAGCTTTGCAAACCATTATCCCCCCGGAGCCCAAAGACTTAAAGGTTTCCCGGGGACTGCCCGCGATGTCCATTATAGAACCAACGCGGATCGTCGTTGGCAGCGTTTTGGTCAGGAACTACGACTGTATCTGATCGTCTTCGAAACTCTGACTTCGCTCCTGATCAATGAAAACATTCTTGGCAACATGCTTCGCTGTTAGTTTGTCTGGCGGCGATCCCAGAAATTTCACCTCTAACACCTCCATACAAATGCCCCGTCTGTCCCTCTTAACCATTACTTCGGATCCGAAAACCAACAAAATAGAACCAAGTCCTATTTCATTTCCATGCAAGAATTTTTAAGGCGCATAGGCCGCTTTGAGCACTCAAATTTGTTCAAAGTAAAGATGCCGTCCGCCTCCGGCAGAATATTTAACCGTGGCAAGAATCAAGGGTCATATGAGCTTGCTACTGTTTGACGTTTCTTATTATACTTAGTGTCCTGTTGTTGGGGTTTAAGAATATTTACGATTTATGTCTTTTGGGTGATTTTCAGTACCATTAATGATGTAGCAAGGCACAGTAGTTCGTGTATTTCCTGTGCCTATCAGTTTAGGATTATTTTACTAGGTTAATAGTTTTACTTTGTTTTTGCATCAATTGGGTCTCTATCCATTGTTTTTTTTAAATGATATAGTGATTGTGGTATTGTTCATAGATATCCACTATTAAGGATTTTTTGCTTTTATTGTATTAAATATTTTAGTAATTTTTGGGGAGATTTAGGTTTGATCCTTAAAATTCTATTGATGTGAAGCTTTTATTGTAGCTATCCTTAGTTCTCCGATGTATAACGCCCGAGTGATATTTTTTATTATTTGTATGCAATGCTTCGTTCTAATAAATTCTAAGGTTGGTGGGCTGGTCTTATTTTATTGTTTTTTGTTGGTTTGTGGTTTCCAAGGAAGAATTTAGATCTATTTATGTTTTTTAGTCGTCAAGGGTGTTTTTTGATTGGTATTTAGTGTTATTTGTTGCTTTAAGATATTTGGGTTCGATGTCATGCTGATATCCTTATATAGATTTTAGTAAGGTTTGTAGAATAATGATGTTGAAGTATTTTTATTTATTGTATAAGTTTTTTGGATTATTCCCGCTTAAGATAATAGTCGTTTTATTAATTAAGATGTAATCTATATAAATTGGAGATTTGTGAATTTATAATAAATTTGGTAGTTAAGTAGATGGTTAATTTGTTATGTTATTATGTGTAGGTGGTTAGTATTATAAGTTTATTGATATGTGGTCATCATTT
>JALJAT010000413.1:0-7500 GCA_034768735.1 Schistosoma mekongi | reverse complement strand
ATATCTGGTTTATGGCTTAATGAAATCTATAAATAGGAATTGATTGTGTTTATTTTTATGTATAGAGATAGTATTTATTTTAGTATGTGTGTCTTGGATTAAGATTGTCCTAGGTTTAATTAGTTATTTACTTGGCATATTTTTTGATATAGGTTCTTATGGTTATTGGCTGTATTGATAATTGGTTGTATAAGAATGAAGGAATAAGTAGGTTTATGTTTGGTCTAATAGTTTGTTTTTATTCTTTAGTCCTGTTCAACTGTTTATCAAAAACATTGCTATTTGTTAGGTTTAAATAGTATGGCCTGCCCACTGTTGGAATAAATGGTCGCAGATTTTCTGTGCTAAGGTAGCATAATATATCGCTTCTTAATTAGTGGCTTGTGAATGGTTTAATGAAATAGGGTGCTTAAATGATGACTATTTCTGAAATTGGTTTAGTGATGAGGAACTCGCTGTGATAATATAAGACGGAAAGACCCCAAGATCTTGGATTATAGATTGATTTTGTTTGGGGTAAATGTATATTTTTCATTTATTTTTAGATCCTTATACAGAAGATAAAGGTTAAAGTTACCTTGGGGATAACTGAGTAAAGAGTTGTGAGAGGCCATATTGATCGACTTGTTACTACCTCGATGTTGGCTTAGAGATACCTTCATGGAGTAGAAGCTATGAAAGGTGGTCTGTTCGACCATTGAATCTTTTATGAGTTGAGTTAAGACCGGTGAAAGCCAGGTCGGTTCTTATCTATATGTGATTTTAGTTAGTACGAAAGGAATATTATAGTGTAAGTTGTTTATATTGGTGGTTGGAATACGTTATATGTGTACTCTGCAAAAGTATATAAAGTATGATTATTACTCGTATTTTTTACAATTTAACCCTGGTTGGAATATAGAAATAGACTTAATGATGCTATATACGTTAGTTATATTTGTGCTTTTTCTCAAATATATAAATTTGAGATGATTGTAGTAGTGAGATCTGTCTTTTATAAAGAAATTTAGTGATGGTTGTTAAGTGATAGAAGGGGCGGAAGCACAGTGCCAGCAGCCGCGGTTATACTGTAATTCTTCTTATTTCTTTTTTGGTTAAAACTTTTATTGAATTTTAGATGAAATTTGTTAGTAAAATAGGTTTCAATTGGAAATTATTTCAATAATAATATAAAGCTCCAGTTTAAAAATAGGGATTAGATACCCCTTTATTAGGTTGAAGAAATTTTTGTCCACGGTTAGAAACTGAAAGGGTTTGGCAGCAAACTAAATTCTTCCGGGGGAAGGTGCTTATTAAAGAGATGATCCGCTTACTATTTTACTATACCTAATGTTAGTGTATATCCGTTTGTATATTCACGCTTAGAGGTAATAAGTGGGTAAATATTAATTAATTTAAGGCAGGTCTATATGCTGCTTATGGTATAGGTTATTGTGCGTTACAATTAAAAGTTTAAATACTTAATAGTATTTTTGTTTTGGGACTCGGAAGTAGGAGTGTAATAGTATGTCACTTCGAAGGTTGAAATAGTTTGGGTACACATCGCCCGACAATCTCGATGTGTAATTGAGTTAAGTCGTAACATGGTAGTGCTTGAAGAATCAGGTGCTAGAATTTATAAAATGAATCAAGGAATTTATAAAGTTTTAGTTTATTATAATTTAGTTCAATATGTGTTGTTTTTATGTTGTTTTATTCCATTATGGTGTATGATAGTTATGTGTTATCAAATATATGTATCTCGTAAAATGAAAGTGGTGTTGCCTAGAGAGAGTCCTTTTTTAGAGTTTATATGAACTCTTATACCAACATTAATGGTTATAGTATTGTGTTTTTTAAATATAAATTATTTGGTTTGTAGAAAGGTTAGGGTTATGAAAGAGCCTGTGAAGATAGTAGGTCATCAATGATATTGGACTTATGAATATTCTAATGGTTTAATATATGATTCATTTATGACAGATTTAATTAAAGGAGTTAAAAAGCCATTACGATTAGGACGAGGGATTTCATATATTCTTTTAGTTACATCTAAAGATGTAATACATTCATTTTCTATTCCTGATTTAGGTATAAAGATTGATGCTATTCCCGGTCGAATTAATAGAATTGTAAAGAAGTTTGATCGATATGGTGTTTTTGTTGGATATTGTACTGAGTTGTGTGGTGCTGGTCATAGATATATGCCAATAGTAGCAGAGATTGTAGACAGTAGTGTTTTTGCTGATAAGGTTGCTAATGTACCTAAGACAGTTAAGAAGAAGTGATATATTTTTTGATAAGTGGTTGTTACGTTATTTTGTATAGTTTATTTTATTTGTTTGTATGGATTTACTTTTTGTAGTAGATCATTGTCTCGTGTATTTTTGATAGTTATTAGATCATTAAGTGTTGGGGTGGTTATATTTTATTCTACAGGTTTTAGGTGATATTTTTTATTATTTATTTTAGTTTATTTTGGTGGTGTTTATATATTGTTTGTTTATGTAAGAATGATGTTGCCTAAATCTGGTATATCTAATTTGAGATTTAGTTATATTTCTTTTTTGTTGGTTTTTTTTTTTTTTTTTTTTTGTTTTTTTTTTTTTGGAATTATTTCAATAATAATATAAAGCTCCAGTTTAAAAATAGGGATTAGATACCCCTTTATTAGGTTGAAGAAATTTTTGTCCACGGTTAGAAACTGAAAGGGTTTGGCAGCAAACTAAATTCTTCCGGGGGAAGGTGCTTATTAAAGAGATGATCCGCTTACTATTTTACTATACCTAATGTTAGTGTATATCCGTTTGTATATTCACGCTTAGAGGTAATAAGTGGGTAAATATTAATTAATTTAAGGCAGGTCTATATGCTGCTTATGGTATAGGTTATTGTGCGTTACAATTAAAAGTTTAAATACTTAATAGTATTTTTGTTTTGGGACTCGGAAGTAGGAGTGTAATAGTATGTCACTTCGAAGGTTGAAATAGTTTGGGTACACATCGCCCGACAATCTCGATGTGTAATTGAGTTAAGTCGTAACATGGTAGTGCTTGAAGAATCAGGTGCTAGAATTTATAAAATGAATCAAGGAATTTATAAAGTTTTAGTTTATTATAATTTAGTTCAATATGTGTTGTTTTTATGTTGTTTATATGAGATACTTTTGGTGAGTGTAGAATGTTTAGATGTAGGATGCCAGATTTGATGGGTTGTATTTAGGATTCAATTATGAATATAATGTTCTCCTATTGGTTTAGTGTAGTTAGTTCCTTATTCCTTATAGGGTATAGTCCTATTGGTTTAGTGTAGTTAGTTCCTTATTCCCTTATAGGGTATAGTCCTTATTGGTTAGTGTAGTTAGTTCCTTATTCCTTATAGGGTATAGTCCTTATTGGTTTAGTGTACTTAGTTCCTTATTCCTTATAGGGTATAGTCCTTATTGGTTAGTGTAGTTAGTTCCTTATTCCCTATAGGGTATAGTCCTATTGGTTTAGTGTACTTAGTTCCTTATTCCTTATAGGGTATAGTCCTTATTGGTTAGTGTAGTTAGTTCCTTATTCCCTTATAGGTATAGTCCTTATTGGTTTAGTGTAGTTAGTTCCTTATTCCCTTATAGGTATAGTCCTTATTGGTTTAGTGTAGTTAGTTCCTTATTCCCTTATAGGTATAGTCCTTATTGGTTTAGTGTACTTAGTTCCTTATTCCTTATAGGGTATAGTCCTTATTGGTTAGTGTAGTTAGTTCCTTATTCCTTATAGGGTATAGTCCTATTGGTTTAGTGTACTTAGTTCCTTATTCCCTATAGGGTATAGTCCTTATTGGTTAGTGTAGTTAGTTCCTTATTCCTTATAGGGTATAGTCCTATTGGTTTAGTGTACTTAGTTCCTTATTCCTTATAGGGTATAGTCCTATTGGTTTAGTGTAGTTAGTTCCTTATTCCTTATAGGGTATAGTCCTTATTGGTTAGTGTAGTTAGTTCCTTATTCCCTTATAGGTATAGTCCTTATTGGTTAGTGTAGTTAGTTCCTTATTCCTTATAGGGTATAGTCCTTATTGGTTAGTGTAGTTAGTTCCTTATTCCCTTATAGGGTATAGTCCTTATTGGTTAGTGTAGTTAGTTCCTTATTCCTTATAGGGTATAGTCCTTATTGGTTAGTGTAGTTAGTTCCTTATTCCCTATAGGGTATAGTCCTATTGGTTTAGTGTACTTAGTTCCTTATTCCTTATAGGGTATAGTCCTTATTGGTTAGTGTAGTTAGTTCCTTATTCCTTATAGGGTATAGTCCTTATTGGTTAGTGTAGTTAGTTCCTTATTCCTTATAGGGTATAGTCCTATTGGTTTAGTGTAGTTAGTTCCTTATTCCTTATAGGGTATAGTCCTATTGGTTTAGTGTAGTTAGTTCCTTATTCCCTATAGGGTATAGTCCTTATTGGTTAGTGTAGTTAGTTCCTTATTCCCTATAGGGTATAGTCCTATTGGTTTAGTGTACTTAGTTCCTTATTCCCTTATAGGGTATAGTCCTATTGGTTTAGTGTACTTAGTTCCTTATTCCCTTATAGGTATAGTCCTTATTGGTTTAGTGTACTTAGTTCCTTATTCCCTTATAGGGTATAGTCCTTATTGGTTTAGTGTAGTTAGTTCCTTATTCCTTATAGGGTATAGTCCTTATTGGTTAGTGTAGTTAGTTCCTTATTCCTTATAGGGTATAGTCCTATTGGTTTAGTGTACTTAGTTCCTTATTCCTTATAGGGTATAGTCCTTATTGGTTAGTGTAGTTAGTTCCTTATTCCCTTATAGGGTATAGTCCTTATTGGTTTAGTGTAGTTAGTTCCTTATTCCTTATAGGGTATAGTCCTATTGGTTTAGTGTAGTTAGTTCCTTATTCCCTTATAGGTATAGTCCTTATTGGTTTAGTGTAGTTAGTTCCTTATTCCCTTATAGGTATAGTCCTTATTGGTTTAGTGTAGTTAGTTCCTTATTCCCTTATAGGTATAGTCCTTATTGGTTAGTGTAGTTAGTTCCTTATTCCCTTATAGGTATAGTCCTTATTGGTTAGTGTAGTTAGTTCCTTATTCCTTATAGGGTATAGTCCTTATTGGTTAGTGTAGTTAGTTCCTTATTCCCTTATAGGTATAGTCCTTATTGGTTAGTGTAGTTAGTTCCTTATTCCCTATAGGGTATAGTCCTTATTGGTTAGTGTAGTTAGTTCCTTATTCCTTATAGGGTATAGTCCTATTGGTTTAGTGTAGTTAGTTCCTTATTCCCTTATAGGTATAGTCCTTATTGGTTAGTGTAGTTAGTTCCTTATTCCCTTATAGGTATAGTCCTTATTGGTTAGTGTAGTTAGTTCCTTATTCCTTATAGGGTATAGTCCTTATTGGTTAGTGTAGTTAGCTCTTATGTTTCTTGTTGCTTTAGGGGTTATTATAATTGGTTGATTTTGTAAGAGAAATGTGTAAGTTTAAAAAAGTAGTGGGTACATAGGGTGAAAAAATGTGTTATTTAGGTAAAAAATAATGTGGGAAGACATGGTAAATTTGGAGGTGTTTGTTAGTTTTAGAGAATTTTGTAAGGGGGTAGTATTGTAAGATTTATAGATTTAGTAGTTATTGTCACAAATAAGTGGATAGATAGGGTAAAATATATTAGTTAGGGGGAAAATCAATTAATGGGATTACAGGTCAGTTTAGGTTAGAGTTATTAGAGTGATAAAAGGGTAACTTTAAAAAGGGTCTATTTTATTCATATATATAATATGGAAGTTATAATGATGTAAGGTTAAATAATTTATGGGTGAGTAAGGTGTTTTGCTGATTTAATTTGAAGTTAAATTTTTCATAATTAATTTTGTGTGTTCACTTTTGGTATTACTGGTAATATTAAGACTAGTTTAGTGTACTTAGTTCCTTATTCCCTTATAGGGTATAGTCCTTATTGGTTTAGTGTAGTTAGCTCTTATGTTTCTTGTTGCTTTAGGGGTTATTATAATTGGTTGATTTTGTAAGAGAAATGTGTAAGTTTAAAAAGTAGTGGGTACATAGGGTGAAAAAATGTGTTATTTAGGTAAAAAATAATGTGGGAAGACATGGTAAATTTGGAGGTGTTTGTTAGTTTTAGAGAATTTTGTAAGGGGGTAGTATTGTAAGATTTATAGATTTAGTAGTTATTGTCACAAATAAGTGGATAGATAGGGTAAAATATATTAGTTAGGGGGAAAATCAATTAATGGGATTACAGGTCAGTTTAGGTTAGAGTTATTAGAGTGATAAAAGGGTAACTTTAAAAAGGGTCTATTTTATTCATATATATAATATGGAAGTTATAATGATGTAAGGTTAAATAATTTATGGGTGAGTAAGGTGTTTTGCTGATTTAATTTGAAGTTAAATTTTTCATAATTAATTTTGTGTGTTCACTTTTGGTATTACTGGTAATATTAAGACTAGTTTAGTGTACTTAGTTCCTTATTCCCTTATAGGGTATAGTCCTTATTGGTTTAGTGTAGTTAGTTCCTTATTCCCTTATAGGGTATAGTCCTTATTGGTTTAGTGTAGTTAGTTCCTTATTCCCTTATAGGGTATAGTCTTATTGGTTTAGTGTAGTTAGTTCCTTATTCCCTTATAGGTATAGTCCTTATGGTTTAGTGTAGTAGTTCCTTATTCCCTTATAGGGTTATAGTCCTTATTGGTTAGTGTAGTTAGTTCTTATTCCCTTATAGGTATAGTCCTTATTGGTTTAGTGTAGTTAGTTCCTTATTCCCTATAGGGTATAGTCCTTATTGGTTTAGTGTAGTTAGTTCCTTATTCCTTATAGGGTATAGTCCTTATTGGTTAGTGTAGTTAGTTCCTTATTCCCTTATAGGGTATAGTCCTTATTGGTTTTTTTTTTTTTGTTTTTTTTTTTTTTTTTTTTGTTTTTTTTTTTTTGTTTTTTTTTTTTTGTTTTTTTTTTTTTTTTTTGTTTTTTTTTTTTTGTTTTTTTTTTTTTTGTTTTTTTTTTTTTTTTTTGTTTTTTTTTTTTTGTTTTTTTTTTTTTGTTTTTTTTTTTTTTTTTTTTTTTTGTTTTTTTTTTTTTTTTTGTTTTTTTTTTTTTTTGTTTTTTTTTTTTTTGTTTTTTTTTTTTTTGTTTTTTTTTTTTTGTTTTTTTTTTTTTGTTTTTTTTTTTTTTGTTTTTTTTTTTTTGTTTTTTTTTTTTTGTTTTTTTTTTTTTTTTTGTTTTTTTTTTTTTGTTTTTTTTTTTTTGTTTTTTTTTTTTTGTTTTTTTTTTTTTGTTTTTTTTTTTTTTTGTTTTTTTTTTTTTGTTTTTTTTTTTTTTTTTTTGTTTTTTTTTTTTTGTTTTTTTTTTTTTTTTGTTTTTTTTTTTTTTTGTTTTTTTTTTTTTTTTTTTTTGTTTTTTTTTTTTTTTTGTTTTTTTTTTTTTTGTTTTTTTTTTTTTGTTTTTTTTTTTTTTTTGTTTTTTTTTTTTTTGTTTTTTTTTTTTTTGTTTTTTTTTTTTTAATTATAAGAGTTGTATGTGAG
>JALJAT010000412.1:0-16542 GCA_034768735.1 Schistosoma mekongi | reverse complement strand
GATGTATGTATGTATGTATGTATGTATGTATGTATGTATGTATGTATGTATGTATGTATGTATGTATGTATGTATGTATGTATGTATGTATGTATGTATGTATGTATGTATGTATGTATGTATGTATGTATGTATGTATGTATGTATGTATGTATGTATGTATGTATGTATGTATGTATGTATGTATGTATGTATGTATGTATGTATGTATGTATGTATGTATGTATGTATGTATGTATGTATGTATGTATGTATGTATGTATGTATGTATGTATGTATGTATGTATGTATGTATGTATGTATGTATGTATGTATGTATGTATGTATGTATGTATGTATGTATGTATGTATGTATGTATGTATGTATGTATGTATGTATGTATGTATGTATGTATGTATGTATGTATGTATGTATGTATGTATGTATGTATGTATGTATGTATGTATGTATGTATGTATGTATGTATGTATGTATGTATGTATGTATGTATGTATGTATGTATGTATGTATGTATGTATGTATGTATGTATGTATGTATGTATGTATGTATGTATGTATGTATGTATGTATGTATGTATGTATGTATGTATGTATGTATGTATGTATGTATGTATGTATGTATGTATGTATGTATGTATGTATGTATGTATGTATGCCTGCCTGTGGCATCGGTTCGGTTGCCTATACACCTCAGTCGATGAAGATTCACAACCCCATTGACCGATTTCCCATATTTGTCTAACATCCGTCGTCTACGTATGATCCATCTCATTCTATCCGACTTAATTGCGATGCTTAAACAATGTACAATACAACGTGGTTCATTCTAAAACATTCAGTTTCATCTGTATACGTTTCATCTAAATAAGCATAGTAATAATGATAAGAAGAATAGAGATAATTTCAATCAGTTCTCTTATCAACAACATCTCGTTTTTTCTTTCTCATTAGTTGGAATGTGATAAATAAACCATAGTTGACCTACATTATAATTTTATAGTGTGGTTATTAATGAAATAACAGTAGATATAACTCAGAAATACTTATTTGAATTAGTTTGTGACTGAAAAGTGGAATCCACGACGCGCGTTTATTTCTACTTGGGACTCGTCGATTGGATGTACCTGCATCACAATGTTGATGTTCACACTGGGACTCGAACTCAGTCAATTTGGTACCAAGCGCCATCATTTTCACTACTAGAATACTGAATCGAGAGAATTTCATCCTAATAAGAAATACTTAGTTTATAGGTTTCTTTTGTTTTTTCTTAATTTGAAAATAATAACTAAATAACTTTATCATAGCAGACGTCTAATTAATTTTTCAACATGGTCATATGACTACTATGCATTCAATGCATTCAACTATGAGTATGTTCTAATATTGTTAGCCTATTTAAGATTAATTCATTACTCTTATTATATTGTGGAATCTAGTAGAGAATTTACAGCAGTTTTCTTTAGGTTGTATAATCATGAAATACTTCAATCTAACTATCAATATACAATTGAGCCTACAGACTTTAGATCACATTATCCATATTCCTTGACTTCAAGAAAGCTTTTGATAAAGTGGCACATCATAAACTTCTCCATAAACTAAATTCGTTCGAAATCAAAGACCCACTACACTCTTGGCTCAGTTCATTTATCACAGGAAGAAGCCAGGTAGTTAAATATAATGACCACCTTTCGTCACCCAAACTAATCACAAGTGGAGTTGTTCAGGGCAATGTCCTAGGTCCTCTTCTCTTTCTTATGTATATAAATGATATATGTGAAGTCATACATTTTGGTAGACCATACCTGTATGCAGATGACCTGAAAATAGTATACAGCTTTAAGCCTAGTACATCTAATGGAGGCACATCCTATATCCAGAAAGATCTAGATAACCTATCGAGTTGGAGCCAGAAATGGCAACTACCATTCAACCACAGTAAATGTGGGATTATACAGTTCGGAAAATATGATGTTCAACAAGAACTCTATTTGAATGAATGTAAAATTCAAACACTGAGCTCTATATATGACTTGGGTATATGCTGCAGCAAGAGCCTTAAATTTACTGAGCATGTATTGTCAATTATATCCAACACAAGACAACAAATTGGCTTTATTCTTCGAAATTTTTATATCAGGAAAGCCAAACTTGCAATATACAGGATGTGCGTACGTCCTAACCTAGAATACTGCTCGGTTGTCTTCTCTAGTATGAACTACACAGACACCATGCGAATTGAAAATCTCCAGAGAACTTTCACCCGACGATTACTGGAGTATAACGGTAACATAACTTACATAGAAAGATGTAGGTTACTTTTTCTAGAACCTTTGTGGAAACGCCGTCTAAAAACTAATCTAATTTTTTTCCATAAAATAATTCACGGTCTCACTTTGTCAACCTCATCTCCCTTCTGAAAGACTTCACCCAAATATAACCTGACGAATCTGGCTCGAACACTGTATACCGAAAAATGCAAGCACAAATCACGAAATAACGTTTTATTACACTATACAGTCTACTATGGAATAAGTTAGCACTTTCCATCCGCTCCTGTGATAAGTTGCGAAAATTTAAACACATGATAAACTTGTTTTTTGATACCAATGGCACCCAGTATCTCTTTCCTGAACCATCTGGAAATCCAGACATGATAAGTCACGGACCACCTTATATCTAGCTTACCAGTTTACAGCTCACATCACAAGCCTGTGAGTCATTAACCTTATTATACCATACCATTCACAGAAACCTGGTCTGGACACCACTACTGTACTCCTCTGTAATATCCAACCTATTAAGCATAACAAAGTAACTCTTTCCAAATGAGATTTAATATCTAAGTATTTAACAATTCAAACAGTTATGCTTTTCTGATTGCTTAAATAATCAGAAACTCCGCCTGTAGCTCACCTAGGGTTACTGCCGTTCCCAAGACCTGGTAAAGGAGGGGGGTTGGACATGTGGCTAGCATCCCCATCCCGTAAAACCCGAGCTTGCTAAAAAACGCTAACCAGATTTAACAAGCTAAACCATTTAAACTCTGTCCTGGGTGTTGAGGGATTTATGGCGCCTCATGATGAAAGCCGAAATTCATCGGAAGTCATGAGGCTGATTCCCCTTCTAACAACCAGAGCAAATATTTTTATAGGTACATGGAAAGTTCGAACAATGACCATGCCTGTAAACTGGCGTGAATTCTGTACTAAATTTCAGAATAATAATAATAATGTGGAAGAGCGGGAAGACAAATCAAGTGGCTGTAGAAATGAAGAGATAAAACTTGACAATACTCGGAATCAGCGAAACCCATCGGACTCAAGCTGGACAGAAAACATTGGCTTCGGGAGAGACGCTACTATACTCCGGCCACGAAGAGGAAAATGCCCCCCACACTCAATGAGTTGCTCTGATGCTGTCCAAGGAGGCACGTAATGCACTTGTGGGATGGGAACCACATGGACCCAGGATCATCAAAGCATCTTTCAAAACAATGAAGAGAGGGATTACAATGAATATTATCCAATGCTATGCACCAACCAACGACGGCAACGACGAAGACAAAGATCAGTTTACGATAGACTGCAATCAATTATAGCAAAGTGTCGACGAAAGGATCTGACAATCCTGATGGCGGACTTCAACGCCAAAGTCGGAATGGACAACACTGGATATGAAGAAATCATGGGACGACAAGGTCTGGGAGACAGAAATGACAATGGTGAAAGATTTACAAACCTATTTGTCTTCAACAAATTGGTTATAGGTGGTACAATATTCGCCCACAAACGCATGCACAAGGCTACATGGGTCTCACCGGATCACACTACTGACAATCAAATCGATCATACATGTAATAATAATAATAATAATAATAATTTATTCTCAAGTAGCAATTTGTACATGAGAGCATACCAGTTTACAGGCATGATCAGAATGATATGGCATAATCGTAACAGAGTTTTAGTAGAGTTATTGTTATGGAGTTGACGATATACAAAGGTATTAATTAATTAGAAGGCCAACGGTAGCTAGCTTCACAGTTTAAAGTACTGCAGTACCAGAGGTATATTTTGTATTGCAGAACACTTCCAGTAAATAACCGCGCGCTTTTTGTCCCTGGTGCTGTAATCTCAGGGAATAGCTGCGAGAGAGCAGGACGAACCATGGAGACTATCCAGAGACAGGATAAGGCTGGTATTTTAAAGTTTGGATAAGGCAGACAGTTTGTGTGGACTAGTCTTGAGCGGTGAGTTGTTGGTGCATTGATTGCGTTCCAGGCCAGCGTTTGGAGTAAGGTGCTTAAAGGAGATCAGTTCTTTGCCAGTTCAGACCATAGACTCGGGAAGACGGAGACATAGATTTTGCGATAGAAATAAATAAATAAATTTGATTAGTGGTATCAAAATAATCAGTTTCAAACTAGAGTCTTCATCCGTTTTTATGTTTTTTTTTTATTTACTACAACGTACACGATTTTAGTGTTAGCAGTTTTAGTACCCTAATAAGCCATTGTTTATTGATTCGAGGTTTAGTGGTAAGTCGTCGAAGATTTGATACAAGTCTTTTGATTTTAGATATTGGGAGATCAGGCGTTTGAATATTAGGATAGATTTGGTAGTGCGGATATTTTGTGGTAGTTTGTTCCAGAGTTTGCTGTAGAAGACGATAAAAAACTTACCGCGATGTTGTGTTTGGTATTTGTTGATAAGTAATGTTGCTTCGTAGTTCCGAAGTTCGTATCTAGGCATTTGGTTCCACATGGGAGAGAAACCCGAGAATGATATTTCGTTGATTACTTTATAGAAGAATATTAAGTTGTGTCGTAGTCGGCGACGACACAGGGGTTCTAAAGAGAGTGTTTCACATCTAGTCGTGTAGTCCATGTTTCCGTTAGTTGCCAGAATTCGACGTGTGAAACATCTTTGTACAATATCAAAAAAAATTTAGAAAATCAATGGAAGATGTAAGAACCAGGAGAGGAGCTGACATAGATTCAGACCATCATCTGGTGGTTTCTAAAATAAAACTGAAGCTAAAGAAGCAGTGGACAACTGGAGTAGCAGCACTACAACGGTTCAATACAGCCTTTCTCCGAAACACTGATAAACTCAATGAATTAAAAACAGCTCTCAACAACAGGTTCCAAGCCTTACAAGATCTACCAAAAGAAGAAGAAACCGATATAGAAGACAACTGGAAAGGAATCAAAGAAGCGCTAACGTCAACGTGTCAGGAGGTTCTAGGCCGCAAGACGCACCATTATAAGGAATGCACCTCCACAGTGACATTGAGCAAAATTCAACAAAGGAGGAACAAGAAGATAGAAATCAACAACAGCCAAACAAGAGCAGGGAAAATAAAGGCTCAAGCTGAATACTCAGAAGCAAATAAGCAGGTAAAGAAGAGCATTAGAGCTGACAAACGGAAATACATCAAAAGCCTTGCAACGATAGCTGAGAAAGCTGCAAAAGAAAGAAAACATGAAACAGCTGTACGACATAACGAAGAAACTGGCAGACAAACATGGTAAACCAGAGCGACCGGTCAAGAACAAAGAAGGCAAGACACTCACTGAGATTCAAGAACAAAAGAATAGGTGGGTAGAACACTTTGAGGAGCTCTTGAATAGGCCAGCTCAACTGAACCCACCGGACATCAAAGCAGCAACTACAGATCTCCCGATAGATGTCACTCCACCAACGATGGAAGAAATCAAGATGGCCATCAGACAAATGAAAGTGGGAAAGCAGCAGGACCTGACAATATACTAGCTGAAGCACTGAAGTCAGATATCGATCTAACAGCAAGGATACTCTACGTTTTATTCAAAAAGATCTGGGAAGAAGAACAAGTGCCGGCAGACTGGAAAGAAGGTTATCTTATCAAGATACCAAAGAAAGGAGATTTGAGCAAATGTGACAACTACAGAGGGATCACACTACTGTCGATACCAGGTAAAGTCTTTAACAGAGTATTGTTGAACAGAATGAAAGATTCAGTGGAGGCTCAACTTCGAGATCAACAAGCTGGTTTTCGTAAGGATCGGTCGTGCACGGACCAAATCGCAACACTACGGATCATCGTTGAACAATCAATTGAATGCAACTCGCCCCTGTACATCAACTTCATTGATTATGAGAAGGCGTTTGACAGAGTGGATAGGAGAACACTATGGAAACTTCCTCGACACTACGGCGTACCAGAGAAACTCGTCAACATCATCCGGAACTCTTACGAATAATAATAATAATAATAATAATAATAATAATAATAATAATAATAATAATAATAATAATAATAATAATAATAATAATAATAATAATAATAATAATAATAATAATAATAATAATAATAATAATAATAATAATAATAATAATAATAATAATAATAATAATAATAATAATAATAATAATAATAATAATAATAATAATAATAATAATAATAATAATAATAATAATAATAATAATAATAATAATAATAATAATAATAATAATAATAATAATAATAATAATAATAATAATAATAATAATAATAATAATAATAATAATAATAATAATAATAATAATAATAATAATAATAATAATAATAATAATAATAATAATAATAATAATAATAATAATAATAATAATAATAATAATAATAATAATAATAATAATAATAATAATAATAATAATAATAATAATAATAATAATAATAATAATAATAATAATAATAATAATAATAATAATAATAATAATAATAATAATAATAATAATAATAATAATAATAATAATAATAATAATAATAATAATAATAATAATAATAATAATAATAATAATAATAATAATAATAATAATAATAATAATAATAATAATAATAATAATAATAATAATAATAATAATAATAATAATAATAATAATAATAATAATAATAATAATAATAATAATAATAATAATAATAATAATAATAATAATAATAATAATAATAATAATAATAATAATAATAATAATAATAATAATAATAATAATAATAATAATAATAATAATAATAATAATAATAATAATAATAATAATAATAATAATAATAATAATAATAATAATAATAATAATAATAATAATAATAATAATAATAATAATAATAATAATAATAATAATAATAATAATAATAATAATAATAATAATAATAATAATAATAATAATAATAATAATAATAATAATAATAATAATAATAATAATAATAATAATAATAATAATAATAATAATAATAATAATAATAATAATAATAATAATAATAATAATAATAATAATAATAATAATAATAATAATAATAATAATAATAATAATAATAATAATAATAATAATAATAATAATAATAATAATAATAATAATAATAATAATAATAATAATAATAATAATAATAATAATAATAATAATAATAATAATAATAATAATAATAATAATAATAATAATAATAATAATAATAATAATAATAATAATAATAATAATAATAATAATAATAATAATAATAATAATAATAATAATAATAATAATAATAATAATAATAATAATAATAATAATAATAATAATAATAATAATAATAATAATAATAATAATAATAATAATAATAATAATAATAATAATAATAATAATAATAATAATAATAATAATAATAATAATAATAATAATAATAATAATAATAATAATAATAATAATAATAATAATAATAATAATAATAATAATAATAATAATAATAATAATAATAATAATAATAATAATAATAATAATAATAATAATAATAATAATAATAATAATAATAATAATAATAATAATAATAATAATAATAATAATAATAATAATAATAATAATAATAATAATAATAATAATAATAATAATAATAATAATAATAATAATAATAATAATAATAATAATAATAATAATAATAATAATAATAATAATAATAATAATAATAATAATAATAATAATAATAATAATAATAATAATAATAATAATAATAATAATAATAATAATAATAATAATAATAATAATAATAATAATAATAATAATAATAATAATAATAATAATAATAATAATAATAATAATAATAATAATAATAATAATAATAATAATAATAATAATAATAATAATAATAATAATAATAATAATAATAATAATAATAATAATAATAATAATAATAATAATAATAATAATAATAATAATAATAATAATAATAATAATAATAATAATAATAATAATAATAATAATAATAATAATAATAATAATAATAATAATAATAATAATAATAATAATAATAATAATAATAATAATAATAATAATAATAATAATAATAATAATAATAATAATAATAATAATAATAATAATAATAATAATAATAATAATAATAATAATAATAATAATAATAATAATAATAATAATAATAATAATAATAATAATAATAATAATAATAATAATAATAATAATAATAATAATAATAATAATAATAATAATAATAATAATAATAATAATAATAATAATAATAATAATAATAATAATAATAATAATAATAATAATAATAATAATAATAATAATAATAATAATAATAATAATAATAATAATAATAATAATAATAATAATAATAATAATAATAATAATAATAATAATAATAATAATAATAATAATAATAATAATAATAATAATAATAATAATAATAATAATAATAATAATAATAATAATAATAATAATAATAATAATAATAATAATAATAATAATAATAATAATAATAATAATAATAATAATAATAATAATAATAATAATAATAATAATAATAATAATAATAATAATAATAATAATAATAATAATAATAATAATAATAATAATAATAATAATAATAATAATAATAATAATAATAATAATAATAATAATAATAATAATAATAATAATAATAATAATAATAATAATAATAATAATAATAATAATAATAATAATAATAATAATAATAATAATAATAATAATAATAATAATAATAATAATAATAATAATAATAATAATAATAATAATAATAATAATAATAATAATAATAATAATAATAATAATAATAATAATAATAATAATAATAATAATAATAATAATAATAATAATAATAATAATAATAATAATAATAATAATAATAATAATAATAATAATAATAATAATAATAATAATAATAATAATAATAATAATAATAATAATAATAATAATAATAATAATAATAATAATAATAATAATAATAATAATAATAATAATAATAATAATAATAATAATAATAATAATAATAATAATAATAATAATAATAATAATAATAATAATAATAATAATAATAATAATAATAATAATAATAATAATAATAATAATAATAATAATAATAATAATAATAATAATAATAATAATAATAATAATAATAATAATAATAATAATAATAATAATAATAATAATAATAATAATAATAATAATAATAATAATAATAATAATAATTGATAATTTATTTCCTGAATATCAGGAGCAAGCCATTTTTACAAGCAAGATCGACAATAACATATCAAATAGTAGAAGGCGTTTAACTGTTATGCAAACTTATTATACAATGATGCACAGAGATATTGGGACAATAAATTATGTTTTAAATTGGCATTTATTTAGTGTCTATTACAAATATGGCCTCGGAACAACCTTGTGATGTAGGAGAATGACAGGATGGGTTCATGCCACCATTACGAGTGCTTAAGTTTTGACGGAAAATGTAAACGCTCAACCATCCGCGCAATATAAGGCAATCTTGAAGTGCTGAAAAGAAAAAAAGGAGAACAAACAGCAGAACGATGCAAGCGCATTATGACAGCTATACTTTTCTGATTATTTACTTACTTACTTACTTACGCCCGTTACTCTTTACTAAATAGCATAGGCCGCTCACCAGAATTCTCCATTTATCTCTGTCCTGAGCAATCCTTTCCAATTGTTACCAGTTGCTGTTCATCCTTGTAATGCCTGCTTCTATTTCTCGTCGCAGCGTGTTCTTTGGCCTTCCTTGTTTCCGTTTCCCAACAGGATTTCATGTTAGTTCTTGTCTCGTGATGCAGTCTGATGGTTTCCGTAATGTATGTCCTATCCATTTCCAACGTCTTTTCCTAATTTCCTTTTCGGCTGGAAGTTGGTTTGTCCTCTCACATAGTAAGCTGTTGCTGATGATTTCCGGCCAACGGACATTCAGTATCTTGCGTAGGCAGTTGTTTATAAATACTTGTACCCGTCTGATGATGTTCGCTGTAATTCTCCAAGTTTCAGCTCCATACAGCAGGACTGTCTTCACGTTCGAATTGAAGAGTCTGACTTTCAGGTTAGTTGATATTTGTTTTGAGACCCATATATTCTTCAACTGTAGGAATGCTGCCCTGGCTTTGCCAATCCTTGCATTTACATTTGCATCGGACCCTCCTTTTACATCGATGATGCTGCCCAGATATGTGAAAGTATCTGCTTCTTCTAGAGTCTCTCCATCAAGTTGAATTGGGTTGGTGCTCCCTGTGTTGTATTTGAGAATCTTGCTCTTACCCTTATGTATGTTCAAGCCTACTGATGCTGAAGTTGCTGTTACACTGGTTGTCTTCGCTTGCATTTGTTGGTGTGTATATGCTAAGAGAGCTAGATCATCTGCGAAGTCCAAATCATCGAGTTGCATCCTACTTGTCCATTCAATTCCGTGCATCCCCGCAGATGTGGAGGTCTTCATGATCCAGTCAACTACTAGGAGGAAGAGAAAAGGTGAGAGTAGGCAACCCTGTCTGACTCCGGTCCTCACTGGGAATGCATTTGTCAGTTATCCTGGCCTCCATGCACAATTTTGCACTGTGTTCCGTCGTAAGAGTTTTGGATGATGTTGACGAGTTTCTCTGGTACACCATAGTGTCGAAGAAGTTTCCATAGTGTTCTCCTATCCACTCTGTCCAACGTCTTTTCCTAATTTCCTTTTCGGCTGGAAGTTGGTTTGTCCTCTCACATAGTAAGCTGTTGCTGATGGTTTCCGTAATGTATGTCCTATCCATTTCCAACGTCTTTTCCTAATTTCCTTTTCGGCTGGAAGTTGGTTTGTCCTCTCACATAGTAAGCTGTTGCTGATGGTTTCCGTAATGTATGTCCTATCCATTTCCAACGTCTTTTCCTAATTTCCTTTTCGGCTGGAAGTTGGTTTGTCTCTCACATAGTAAGCTGTTGCTGATGATTTCCGGCCAACGGACATTCAGTATCTTGCGTAGGCAGTTGTTTATAAATACTTGTACCCGTCTGATGATGTTCGCTGTAATTCTCCAAGTTTCAGCTCCATACAGCAGGACTGTCTTCACGTTCGAATTGAAGAGTCTGACTTCAGGTTAGTTGATATTTGTTTTGAGTCCCATATGTTCTTCAACTGTAGGAATGCTGCCCTGGCTTTGCCAATCCTTGCGTTTACATCTGCATCGGACCCTCCTTTTACATCGATGATGCTGCCCAGATATGTGAAAGTATCTGCTTCTTCTAGAGTTTCTCCATCAAGTTGAATTGGGTTGGTGCTCCCTGTGTTGTATTTGAGAATCTTGCTCTTACCCTTATGTATGTTCAAGCCTACTGATGCTGAAGTTGCTGTTACACTGGTTGTCTTCGCTTGCATTTGTTGGTGTTGTTGATTTCTATCTTCTTGTTCCTCCTTTGTTGAATTTTGCTCAATGTCACTGTGGAGGTGCATTCCTTATAATGGTGCGTCTTGCGGCCTAGAACCTCCTGACACGTTGACGTTAGCGCTTCTTTGATTCCTTTCCAGTTGTCTTCTATATCGGTTTCTTCTTCTTTTGGTAGATCTTGTAAGGCTTGGAACCTGTTGTTGAGAGCTGTTTTTAATTCATTGAGTTTATCAGTGTTTCGGAGAAAGGCTGTATTGAACCGTTGTAGTGCTGCTACTCCAGTTGTCCACTGCTTCTTTAGCTTCAGTTTTATTTTAGAAACCACCAGATGATGGTCTGAATCTATGTCAGCTCCTCTCCTGGTTCTTACATCTTCCATTGATTTTCTAAATTTTTTTTGATATTGTACAAAGATGTTTCACACGTCGAATTCTGGCAACTAACGGAAACATGGACTACACGACTAGATGTGAAACACTCTCTTTAGAACCCCTGTGTCGTCGCCGACTACGACACAACTTAATATTCTTCTATAAAGTAATCAACGAAATATCATTCTCGGGTTTCTCTCCCATGTGGAACCAAATGCCTAGATACGAACTTCGGAACTACGAAGCAACATTACTTATCAACAAATACCAAACACAACATCGCGGTAAGTTTTTTATCGTCTTCTACAGCAAACTCTGGAACAAACTACCACAAAATATCCGCACTACCAAATCTATCCTAATATTCAAACGCCTGATCTCCCAATATCTAAAATCAAAAGACTTTCTCATTATTATTATTATTATTATTATTATTATTATTATTATTATTATTATTATTATTATTATTATTATTATTATTATTATTATTATTATTATTATTATTATTATTATTATTATTATTATTATTATTATTATTATTATTATTATTATTATTATTATTATTATTATTATTATTATTATTATTATTATTATTATTATTATTATTATTATTATTATTATTATTATTATTATTATTATTATTATTATTATTATTATTATTATTATTATTATTATTATTATTATTATTATTATTATTATTATTATTATTATTATTATTATTATTATTATTATTATTATTATTATTATTATTATTATTATTATTATTATTATTATTATTATTATTATTATTATTATTATTATTATTATTATTATTATTATTATTATTATTATTATTATTATTATTATTATTATTATTATTATTATTATTATTATTATTATTATTATTATTATTATTATTATTATTATTATTATTATTATTATTATTATTATTATTATTATTATTATTATTATTATTATTATTATTATTATTATTATTATTATTATTATTATTATTATTATTATTATTATTATTATTATTATTATTATTATTATTATTATTATTATTATTATTATTATTATTATTATTATTATTATTATTATTATTATTATTATTATTATTATTATTATTATTATTATTATTATTATTATTATTATTATTATTATTATTATTATTATTATTATTATTATTATTATTATTATTATTATTATTATTATTATTATTATTATTATTATTATTATTATTATTATTATTATTATTATTATTATTATTATTATTATTATTATTATTATTATTATTATTATTATTATTATTATTATTATTATTATTATTATTATTATTATTATTATTATTATTATTATTATTATTATTATTATTATTATTATTATTATTATTATTATTATTATTATTATTATTATTATTATTATTATTATTATTATTATTATTATTATTATTATTATTATTATTATTATTATTATTATTATTATTATTATTATTATTATTATTATTATTATTATTATTATTATTATTATTATTATTATTATTATTATTATTATTATTATTATTATTATTATTATTATTATTATTATTATTATTATTATTATTATTATTATTATTATTATTATTATTATTATTATTATTATTATTATTATTATTATTATTATTATTATTATTATTATTATTATTATTATTATTATTATTATTATTATTATTATTATTATTATTATTATTATTATTATTATTATTATTATTATTATTATTATTATTATTATTATTATTATTATTATTATTATTATTATTATTATTATTATTATTATTATTATTATTATTATTATTATTATTATTATTATTATTATTATTATTATTATTATTATTATTATTATTATTATTATTATTATTATTATTATTATTATTATTATTATTATTATTATTATTATTATTATTATTATTATTATTATTATTATTATTATTATTATTATTATTATTATTATTATTATTATTATTATTATTATTATTATTATTATTATTATTATTATTATTATTATTATTATTATTATTATTATTATTATTATTATTATTATTATTATTATTATTATTATTATTATTATTATTATTATTATTATTATTATTATTATTATTATTATTATTATTATTATTATTATTATTATTATTATTATTATTATTATTATTATTATTATTATTATTATTATTATTATTATTATTATTATTACATGTATGATCGATTTGATTGTCAGTAGTATGATCCGGTGAGACCCATGTAGCCTTGTGCATGCGTTTGTGGGCGAATATTGTACCACCTATAACCAATTTGTTGAAGACAAATAGGTTTGTAAATCTTTCACCATTGTCATTTCTGTCTCCCAGACCTTGTCGTCCCATGATTTCTTCATATCCAGTGTTGTCCATTCCGACTTTGGCGTTGAAGTCCGCCATCAGGATTGTCAGATCCTTTCGTCGACACTTTGCTATAATTGATTGCAGTCTATCGTAAAACTGATCTTTGTCTTCGTCGTTGCCGTCGTTGGTTGGTGCATAGCATTGGATAATATTCATTGTAATCCCTCTCTTCATTGTTTTGAAAGATGCTTTGATGATCCTGGGTCCATGTGGTTCCCATCCCACAAGTGCATTACGTGCCTCCTTGGACAGCATCAGAGCAACTCATTGAGTGTGGGGGGCATTTTCCTCTTCGTGGCCGGAGTATAGTAGCGTCTCTCCCGAAGCCAATGTTTTCTGTCCAGCTTGAGTCCGATGGGTTTCGCTGATTCCGAGTATTGTCAAGTTTTATCTCTTCATTTCTACAGCCACTTGATTTGTCTTCCCGCTCTTCCACATTATTATTATTATTCTGAAATTTAGTACAGAATTCACGCCAGTTTACAGGCATGGTCATTGTTCGAACTTTCCATGTACCTATAAAAATATTTGCTCTGGTTGTTAGAAGGGGAATCAGCCTCTGGACTTCCGATGAATTTCGGCTTTCATCATGAGGCGCCATAAATCCCTCAACACCAGGACAGATTTTAAAATGGTTTAGCTTGTTAAATCTGGTTAGCGTTTTTTAGCAAGCTCGGGTTTTACGGGATGGGGATGCTAGCCACATGTCCAACCCCCCTCCTTTACCAGGTCTTGGGAACGGCAGTAACCCTAGGTGAGCTACAGGCGGAGTTTCTGATTATTTAAGCAATCAGAAAAGCATAACTGTTTGAATTGTTAAATACTTAGATATTAAATCTCATTTGGAAAGAGTTACTTTGTTATGCTTAATAGGTTGGATATTACAGAGGAGTACAGTAGTGGTGTCCAGACCAGGTTTCTGTGAATGGTATGGTATAATAAGGTTAATGACTCACAGGCTTGTGATGTGAGCTGTAAACTGGTAAGCTAGATATAAGGTGGTCCGTGACTTATCATGTCTGGATTTCCAGATGGTTCAGGAAAGAGATACTGGGTGCCATTGGTATCAAAAAACAAGTTTATCATGTGTTTAAATTTTCGCAACTTATCACAGGAGCGGATGGAAAGTGCTAACTTATTCCATAGTAGACTGTATAGTGTAATAAAACGTTATTTCGTGATTTGTGCTTGCATTTTTCGGTATACAGTGTTCGAGCCAGATTCGTCAGGTTATATTTGGGTGAAGTCTTTCAGAAGGGAGATGAGGTTGACAAAGTGAGACCGTGAATTATTTTATGGAAAAAAATTAGATTAGTTTTTAGACGGCGTTTCCACAAAGGTTCTAGAAAAAGTAACCTACATCTTTCTATGTAAGTTATGTTACCGTTATACTCCAGTAATCGTCGGGTGAAAGTTCTCTGGAGATTTTCAATTCGCATGGTGTCTGTGTAGTTCATACTAGAGAAGACAACCGAGCAGTATTCTAGGTTAGGACGTACGCACATCCTGTATATTGCAAGTTTGGCTTTCCTGATATAAAAATTTCGAAGAATAAAGCCAATTTGTTGTCTTGTGTTGGATATAATTGACAATACATGCTCAGTAAATTTAAGGCTCTTGCTGCAGCATATACCCAAGTCATATATAGAGCTCAGTGTTTGAATTTTACATTCATTCAAATAGAGTTCTTGTTGAACATCATATTTTCCGAACTGTATAATCCCACATTTACTGTGGTTGAATGGTAGTTGCCATTTCTGGCTCCAACTCGATAGGTTATCTAGATCTTTCTGGATATAGGATGTGCCTCCATTAGATGTACTAGGCTTAAAGCTGTATACTTTTTCAGTCATCTGCATACAGGTATGGTCTACCAAAATGTATGACTTCACATATATCATTTATATACATAAGAAAGAGAAGAGGACCTAGGACATTGCCCTGAACAACTCCACTTGTGATTAGTTTGGGTGACGAAAGGTGGTCATTATATTTAACTACCTGGCTTCTTCCTGTGATAAATGAACTGAGCCAAGAGTGTAGTGGGTCTTTGATTTCGAACGAATTTAGTTTATGGAGAAGTTTATGATGTGCACTTTAA
>JALJAT010000411.1:0-16718 GCA_034768735.1 Schistosoma mekongi | reverse complement strand
TTTCCAGTCACCACATCGTCAATTGCCTCCATCACATTGTCAAAGCACGAGGTATTCTCATCACCACCACCACCAAACATCGATGCATTGCACTCCATTTGCATTTCGATCAATCTCATCCCGACCTCAATATCACAACCAATCGCGTCAATATCACACACATTATATGCTACGCATCATACTACTTAATTGGCAGATGTCTGTAGTAGTAATTTGATAGTTGACGCAAATTTCGTGAATCCACAATGTGAGTGTGGTGTTTCGTGTAGATCAAGCTGATTGGTAGGCCTGCACAAATGCAGACACTCTCCTAATCCATCAAACTCCAAACACCTAACATCGTTGATGCCTCGAAATGCAGCCAACACGAATATATTATGAAGGCATTGTTCCAGTCACCACAACGTCAATTGCATGCATCACATTGTCAAAGCACGAGGTATTCTCATCACCACCACCACCAACATCGATGCATTGCACTCCATTTGCATTTCGATCAATCTCATCCCGACCTCAATATCACAACCAATCGCGTCAATATCACACACATTATATGCTACGCATCATACTACTTAATTGGCAGATGTAAGTAGTAATTTGATAGGTGACGGCAAATTTCGGTGATATCCACAATGTGATGTGGTGTGTTCGTGTAAGATCAAGCTGATTGGTAAGGCCCTGCACAAATGCATCACTCTCCTAATCCATAAACCTCCAAACTACCTAACATCGTTGATGCCTTCGAAAGGCATGCCAACACGAAATATATTGAAAGGCATTGTTCGCAGTCACCACATCGTCAGTGGCCTCCATGCACAATTGTCAAGCCGAGGTATCTCATCACCACCCACCACCACCACCACCACCACCAAAAATTGTGCAGTGCACACCATTTGCATTGCGAATCAATCTCATCCCGAACCTCAATATCACAACCAATCGCGGTCAATGTTACGGCTTGATCCTCCCACTGTACTCACATTATATGCTACGCATCATACTACGTAATTGGCAGATGTCGTAGTAGTAATTTGATAGTTGACGCAAATTTCGTGAATCCACAATGTGAGTGTGGTGTTTCGTGTAGATCAGCTGATTGGTAGGCCTGCACAAATGCAGACACTCTCCTAATCCCATCAAACTCCAAACACCTAACATCGTTGATGCCTCGAAATGCAGCCAACACGAATATATTATGAAGGCATTGTTCCAGTCACCACATCGTCATTGCCTCCATCACATTGTCAAAGCACGAGGTATTCTCATCACCACCACCACCACCACCACCACCAAACATTGATGCATTGCACACCATTTGCATTTCGATCAATCTCATCCCGACCTCAATATCACAACCAATCGCGTCAATATCACACACATTATATGCTACGCATCATACTACTTAATTGGCAGATGTAGTAGTAGTAATTTGATAGGTTGACGCAAATTTCGTGAATCCACAATGTGAGTGTGGTGTTTCGTGTAGATCAAGCTGATTGGTAGGCCTGCACAAATGCAGACACTCTCCTAATCCCATCAAACTCCAAACACCTAACATCGTTGATGCCTCGAAATGCAGCCAACACGAAATATATTATGAAGGCATTGTTCCAGTCACCACAATCGTCAATTGCCTCCATCACATTGTCAAAGCACGAGGTATTCTCATCACCACCACCACCACCACCACCACCAAACATCGATGCATTGCACTCCATTTGCATTTCGATCAATCTCATCCCGACCTCAATATCACAACCAATCGCGTCAATATCACACACATTATATGCTACGCATCATACTACTTAATTGGCAGATGTAGTAGTAGTAATTTGATAGTTGACGCAAATTTCGTGAATCCACAATGTGAGTGTGGTGTTTCGTGTAGATCAGGCTGATTGGTAGGCCTGCACAAATGCAGACACTCTCCTAATCCCATCAAACTCCAAACACCTAACATCGTTGATGCCTCGAAATGCAGCCAACACGAAATATATTATGAAGGCATTGTTCCAGTCACCACATCGTCAATTGCCTCCATCACATTGTCAAAGCACGAGGTATTCTCATCACCACCACCACCACCACCACCACCAAACATCGATGCATTGCACTCCATTTGCATTTCGATCAATCTCATCCCGACCTCAATATCACAACCAATCGCGTCAATATCACACACATTATATGCTACGCATCATACTACTTAATTGGCAGATGTATAGTAGTAATTTGATAGTTGACGCAAATTTCGTGAATCCACAATGTGAGTGTGGTGTTTCGTGTAGATCAGGCTGATTGGTAGGCCTGCACAAATGCAGACACTCTCCTAATCCCATCAAACTCCAAACACCTAACATCGTTGATGCCTCGAAATGCAGCCAACACGAAATATATTATGAAGGCATTGTTCCAGTCACCACATCGTCAATTGCCTCCATCACATTGTCAAAGCACGAGGTATTCTCATCACCACCACCACCACCACACACCACCAAACATCGATGCATTGCACTCCATTTGCATTTCGATCAATCTCATCCCGACCTCAATATCACAACCAATCGCGTCAATATCACACACATATATGCTACGCATCATACTACTTAATTGGCAGATGTCGTAGTAGTAATTTGATAGTTGACGCAAATTTCGTGAATCCACAATGTGAGTGTGGTGTTTCGTGTAGATCAGGCTGATTGGTAGGCCTGCACAAATGCAGACACTCTCCTAATCCCATCAAACTCCAAACACCTAACATCGTTGATGCCTCGAAATGCAGCCAACACGAAATATATTATGAAGGCATTGTTCCAGTCACCACATCGTCAATTGCCTCCATCACATTGTCAAAGCACGAGGTATTCTCATCACCACCACCACCACCACCACCACCACCAAACATCGATGCATTGCACTCCATTTGCATTTCGATCAATCTCATCCCGACCTCAATATCACAACCAATCGCGTCAATATCACACACATTATATGCTACGCATCATACTACTTAATTGGCAGATGTCTGTAGTAGTAATTTGATAGTTGACGCAAATTTCGTGAATCCACAATGTGAGTGTGGTGTTTCGTGTAGATCAGGCTGATTGGTAGGCCTGCACAAATGCAGACACTCTCCTAATCCCATCAAACTCCAAACACCTAACATCGTTGATGCCTCGAAATGCAGCCAACACGAAATATATTATGAAGGCATTGTTCCAGTCACCACATCGTCAATTGCCTCCATCACATTGTCAAAGCACGAGGTATTCTCATCACCACCACCACCACCACCACCACCACCAAACATCGATGCATTGCACTCCATTTGCATTTCGATCAATCTCATCCCGACCTCAATATCACAACCAATCGCGTCAATATCACACACATTATATGCTACGCATCATACTACTTAATTGGCAGATGTAAGTAGTAGTAATTTGATAGTTGACGCAAATTTCGTGAATCCACAATGTGAGTGTGGTGTTTCGTGTAGATCAGGCTGATTGGTAGGCCTGCACAAATGCAGACACTCTCCTAATCCCATCAAACTCCAAACACCTAACATCGTTGATGCCTCGAAATGCAGCCAACACGAAATATATTATGAAGGCATTGTTCCAGTCACCACATCGTCAATTGCCTCCATCACATTGTCAAAGCACGAGGTATTCTCATCACCACCACCACCACCACCACCACCACCAAACATCGATGCATTGCACTCCATTTGCATTTCGATCAATCTCATCCCGACCTCAATATCACAACCAATCGCGTCAATATCACACACATTATATGCTACGCATCATACTACTTAATTGGCAGATGTCTGTAGTAGTAATTTGATAGTTGACGCAAATTTCGTGAATCCACAATGTGAGTGTGGTGTTTCGTGTAGATCAGGCTGATTGGTAGGCCTGCACAAATGCAGACACTCTCCTAATCCCATCAAACTCCAAACACCTAACATCGTTGATGCCTCGAAATGCAGCCAACACGAAATATATTATGAAGGCATTGTTCCAGTCACCACATCGTCAATTGCCTCCATCACATTGTCAAAGCACGAGGTATTCTCATCACCACCACCACCACCACCACCACCACCAAACATCGATGCATTGCACTCCATTTGCATTTCGATCAATCTCATCCCGACCTCAATATCACAACCAATCGCGTCAATATCACACACATTATATGCTACGCATCATACTACTTAATTGGCAGATGTCTGTAGTAGTAATTTGATAGTTGACGCAAATTTCGTGAATCCACAATGTGAGTGTGGTGTTTCGTGTAGATCAGGCTGATTGGTAGGCCTGCACAAATGCAGACACTCTCCTAATCCCATCAAACTCCAAACACCTAACATCGTTGATGCCTCGAAATGCAGCCAACACGAAATATATTATGAAGGCATTGTTCCAGTCACCACATCGTCAATTGCCTCCATCACATTGTCAAAGCACGAGGTATTCTCATCACCACCACCACCACCACCACCACCACCAAACATCGATGCATTGCACTCCATTTGCATTTCGATCAATCTCATCCCGACCTCAATATCACAACCAATCGCGTCAATATCACACACATTATATGCTACGCATCATACTACTTAATTGGCAGATGTCTGTAGTAGTAATTTGATAGTTGACGCAAATTTCGTGAATCCACAATGTGAGTGTGGTGTTTCGTGTAGATCAGGCTGATTGGTAGGCCTGCACAAATGCAGACACTCTCCTAATCCCATCAAACTCCAAACACCTAACATCGTTGATGCCTCGAAATGCAGCCAACACGAAATATATTATGAAGGCATTGTTCCAGTCACCACATCGTCAATTGCCTCCATCACATTGTCAAAGCACGAGGTATTCTCATCACCACCACCACCACCACCACCAAACATCGATGCATTGCACTCCATTTGCATTTCGATCAATCTCATCCCGACCTCAATATCACAACCAATCGCGTCAATATCACACACATTATATGCTACGCATCATACTACTTAATTGGCAGATGTCTGTAGTAGTAATTTGATAGTTGACGCAAATTTCGTGAATCCACAATGTGAGTGTGGTGTTTCGTGTAGATCAGGCTGATTGGTAGGCCTGCACAAATGCAGACACTCTCCTAATCCCATCAAACTCCAAACACCTAACATCGTTGATGCCTCGAAATGCAGCCAACACGAAATATATTATGAAGGCATTGTTCCAGTCACCACATCGTCAATTGCCTGCATCACATTGTCAAAGCACGAGGTATTCTCATCACCACCACCACCACCACCACCACCAAACATCGATGCATTGCACTCCATTTGCATTTCGATCAATCTCATCCCGACCTCAATATCACAACCAATCGCGTCAATATCACACACATTATATGCTACGCATCATACTACTTAATTGGCAGATGTCTGTAGTAGTAATTTGATAGTTGACGCAAATTTCGTGAATCCACAATGTGAGTGTGGTGTTTCGTGTAGATCAGGCTGATTGGTAGGCCTGCACAAATGCAGACACTCTCCTAATCCCATCAAACTCCAAACACCTAACATCGTTGATGCCTCGAAATGCAGCCAACACGAAATATATTATGAAGGCATTGTTCCAGTCACCACATCGTCAATTGCCTGCCATCACATTGTCAAAGCACGAGGTATTCTCATCACCACCACCACCACCACCACCACCAAACATCGATGCATTGCACTCCATTTGCATTTCGATCAATCTCATCCCGACCTCAATATCACAACCAATCGCGTCAATATCACACACATTATATGCTACGCATCATACTACTTAATTGGCAGATGTCTGTAGTAGTAATTTGATAGTTGACGCAAATTTCGTGAATCCACAATGTGAGTGTGGTGTTTCGTGTAGATCAGGCTGATTGGTAGGCCTGCACAAATGCAGACACTCTCCTAATCCCATCAAACTCCAAACACCTAACATCGTTGATGCCTCGAAATGCAGCCAACACGAAATATATTATGAAGGCATTGTTCCAGTCACCACATCGTCAATTGCCTGCCATCACATTGTCAAAGCACGAGGTATTCTCATCACCACCACCACCACCACCACCACCAAACATCGATGCATTGCACTCCATTTGCATTTCGATCAATCTCATCCCGACCTCAATATCACAACCAATCGCGTCAATATCACACACATTATATGCTACGCATCATACTACTTAATTGGCAGATGTCTGTAGTAGTAATTTGATAGTTGACGCAAATTTCGTGAATCCACAATGTGAGTGTGGTGTTTCGTGTAGATCAGGCTGATTGGTAGGCCTGCACAAATGCAGACACTCTCCTAATCCCATCAAACTCCAAACACCTAACATCGTTGATGCCTCGAAATGCAGCCAACACGAAATATATTATGAAGGCATTGTTCCAGTCACCACATCGTCAATTGCCTGCATCACATTGTCAAAGCACGAGGTATTCTCATCACCACCACCACCCACCACCACCAACATCGATGCATTGCACTCCATTGCATTTCGATCAATCTCATCCCGACCTCAATATCACAACCAATCGCGTCAATATCACACACATTATATGCTACGCATCATACTACTTAATTGGCAGATGTCTGTAGTAGTAATTTGATAGTTGACGCAAATTTCGTGAATCCACAATGTGAGTGTGGTGTCAAAAAAAAAAAAAAAAAAAAAAAAAAAAAAAAAAAAAAAAAAAAAAAAAAAAAAAAAAAAAAAAAAAAAAAAAAAAAAAAAAAAAAAAAAAAAAAAAAAAAAAAAAAAAAAAAAAAAAAAAAAAAAAAAAAAAAAAAAAAAAAAAAAAAAAAAAAAAAAAAAAAAAAAAAAAAAAAAAAAAAAAAAAAAAAAAAAAAAAAAAAAAAAAAAAAAAAAAAAAAAAAAAAAAAAAAAAAAAAAAAAAAAAAAAAAAAAAAAAAAAAAAAAAAAAAAAAAAAAAAAAAAAAAAAAAAAAAAAAAAAAAAAAAAAAAAAAAAAAAAAAAAAAAAAAAAAAAAAAAAAAAAAAAAAAAAAAAAAAAAAAAAAAAAAAAAAAAAAAAAAAAAAAAAAAAAAAAAAAAAAAAAAAAAAAAAAAAAAAAAAAAAAAAAAAAAAAAAAAAAAAAAAAAAAAAAAAAAAAAAAAAAAAAAAAAAAAAAAAAAAAAAAAAAAAAAAAAAAAAAAAAAAAAAAAAAAAAAAAAAAAAAAAAAAAAAAAAAAAAAAAAAAAAAAAAAAAAAAAAAAAAAAAAAAAAAAAAAAAAAAAAAAAAAAAAAAAAAAAAAAAAAAAAAAAAAAAAAAAAAAAAAAAAAAAAAAAAAAAAAAAAAAAAAAAAAAAAAAAAAAAAAAAAAAAAAAAAAAAAAAAAAAAAAAAAAAAAAAAAAAAAAAAAAAAAAAAAAAAAAAAAAAAAAAAAAAAAAAAAAAAAAAAAAAAAAAAAAAAAAAAAAAAAAAAAAAAAAAAAAAAAAAAAAAAAAAAAAAAAAAAAAAAAAAAAAAAAAAAAAAAAAAAAAAAAAAAAAAAAAAAAAAAAAAAAAAAAAAAAAAAAAAAAAAAAAAAAAAAAAAAAAAAAAAAAAAAAAAAAAAAAAAAAAAAAAAAAAAAAAAAAAAAAAAAAAAAAAAAAAAAAAAAAAAAAAAAAAAAAAAAAAAAAAAAAAAAAAAAAAAAAAAAAAAAAAAAAAAAAAAAAAAAAAAAAAAAAAAAAAAAAAAAAAAAAAAAAAAAAAAAAAAAAAAAAAAAAAAAAAAAAAAAAAAAAAAAAAAAAAAAAAAAAAAAAAAAAAAAAAAAAAAAAAAAAAAAAAAAAAAAAAAAAAAAAAAAAAAAAAAAAAAAAAAAAAAAAAAAAAAAAAAAAAAAAAAAAAAAAAAAAAAAAAAAAAAAAAAAAAAAAAAAAAAAAAAAAAAAAAAAAAAAAAAAAAAAAAAAAAAAAAAAAAAAAAAAAAAAAAAAAAAAAAAAAAAAAAAAAAAAAAAAAAAAAAAAAAAAAAAAAAAAAAAAAAAAAAAAAAAAAAAAAAAAAAAAAAAAAAAAAAAAAAAAAAAAAAAAAAAAAAAAAAAAAAAAAAAAAAAAAAAAAAAAAAAAAAAAAAAAAAAAAAAAAAAAAAAAAAAAAAAAAAAAAAAAAAAAAAAAAAAAAAAAAAAAAAAAAAAAAAAAAAAAAAAAAAAAAAAAAAAAAAAAAAAAAAAAAAAAAAAAAAAAAAAAAAAAAAAAAAAAAAAAAAAAAAAAAAAAAAAAAAAAAAAAAAAAAAAAAAAAAAAAAAAAAAAAAAAAAAAAAAAAAAAAAAAAAAAAAAAAAAAAAAAAAAAAAAAAAAAAAAAAAAAAAAAAAAAAAAAAAAAAAAAAAAAAAAAAAAAAAAAAAAAAAAAAAAAAAAAAAAAAAAAAAAAAAAAAAAAAAAAAAAAAAAAAAAAAAAAAAAAAAAAAAAAAAAAAAAAAAAAAAAAAAAAAAAAAAAAAAAAAAAAAAAAAAAAAAAAAAAAAAAAAAAAAAAAAAAAAAAAAAAAAAAAAAAAAAAAAAAAAAAAAAAAAAAAAAAAAAAAAAAAAAAAAAAAAAAAAAAAAAAAAAAAAAAAAAAAAAAAAAAAAAAAAAAAAAAAAAAAAAAAAAAAAAAAAAAAAAAAAAAAAAAAAAAAAAAAAAAAAAAAAAAAAAAAAAAAAAAAAAAAAAAAACATCAAACACTATTGTTAATAATAGTTTGACGAGTATCAATCAGTGGTGGTGGTGGTGGTGGTGGTGGTGGTGGTGGTGGTGGTGGTGGTGGTGGTGGTGGTGGTGGTGGTGGTGGTGGTGGTGGTGGTGGTGGTGGTGGTGGTGGTGGTGGTGGTGGTGGTGGTGGTGGTGGTGGTGGTGGTGGTGGTGGTGGTGGTGGTGGTGGTGGTGGTGGTGGTGGTGGTGGTGGTGGTGGTGGTGGTGGTGGTGGTGGTGGTGGTGGTGGTGGTGGTGGTGGTGGTGGTGGTGGTGGTGGTGGTGGTGGTGGTGGTGGTGGTGGTGGTGGTGGTGGTGGTGGTGGTGGTGGTGGTGGTGGTGGTGGTGGTGGTGGTGGTGGTGGTGGTGGTGGTGGTGGTGGTGGTGGTGGTGGTGGTGGTGGTGGTGGTGGTGGTGGTGGTGGTGGTGGTGGTGGTGGTGGTGGTGGTGGTGGTGGTGGTGGTGGTGGTGGTGGTGGTGGTGGTGGTGGTGGTGGTGGTGGTGGTGGTGGTGGTGGTGGTGGTGGTGGTGGTGGTGGTGGTGGTGGTGGTGGTGGTGGTGGTGGTGGTGGTGGTGGTGGTGGTGGTGGTGGTGGTGGTGGTGGTGGTGGTGGTGGTGGTGGTGGTGGTGGTGGTGGTGGTGGTGGTGGTGGTGGTGGTGGTGGTGGTGGTGGTGGTGGTGGTGGTGGTGGTGGTGGTGGTGGTGGTGGTGGTGGTGGTGGTGGTGGTGGTGGTGGTGGTGGTGGTGGTGGTGGTGGTGGTGGTGGTGGTGGTGGTGGTGGTGGTGGTGGTGGTGGTGGTGGTGGTGGTGGTGGTGGTGGTGGTGGTGGTGGTGGTGGTGGTGGTGGTGGTGGTGGTGGTGGTGGTGGTGGTGGTGGTGGTGGTGGTGGTGGTGGTGGTGGTGGTGGTGGTGGTGGTGGTGGTGGTGGTGGTGGTGGTGGTGGTGGTGGTGGTGGTGGTGGTGGTGGTGGTGGTGGTGGTGGTGGTGGTGGTGGTGGTGGTGGTGGTGGTGGTGGTGGTGGTGGTGGTGGTGGTGGTGGTGGTGGTGGTGGTGGTGGTGGTGGTGGTGGTGGTGGTGGTGGTGGTGGTGGTGGTGGTGGTGGTGGTGGTCAAATACTCATTTACTGTTTTAGTATCACACGCTATCTATCAGTTTATGTATTTTTGGTTTGTTTATTAAATGCTTTGCGAAGCACAAAGTTTGTAGAATTGATAATTTGTTTTGAATGTTAATTTGCATATATTTTGTTTAAGATATAGTCACTGATCTTGATAATATTTGAATTTGAGTATTAATCGATGTTGAAATCATCTAGTCTATGGGATGAATCATCAACACTCATGTTAATAATAAGTTAATAAGAATTAATCAATAGACATGCCCTCAAATTTCGATTATCAAAGTAAGGCAGGGTGAGATAAGTACTCATTGTCGTAGTGCCTCATGCCGTCTTACACTTTCTGTGTTTGTTGATCTACTTGTCTGTTTATTTGCCTTTGTGAAAATTTAGATGTTTTCGTATGTGTGTTGTTGTGAAGATGTGGTTGTTAGTGTGTGAATGCATCGATGCAGCGACACTTCCCATCTACCGGTTTTATTGCTTGCCTTACTGATTATAGAAAGCATTCCTGCCTTCCTAAATACCTTCAAATTAGTGTTCAAAATGTTTCTACATCCTATGTAGAATTACTTATTTTGTTGTTGCATTCCTTTGTTTAGCATCTGTGCATTTTCTCCTACTTTATTGATTTGATTGATTATAAGCTATCAAGGTCTTTAAGAGATTTTTGAATAGTCGCTACTTCTCAGCCTGATGTACATTACACGATAATCATCTAATTGTATTCTCCTATTATCCATCTTTCACAAATATTACGATGACGTTACACCGAATTAATATTCCTATCAGCGTTGAGTTGCAAGGCTGTACAATTCAGAGAATAGATGGCAACTGTCGATTGTTACTTTGAATTTAACTGGCTTTAAGTAAGAGGCTGTTACTTTGGTCTTTACATGATAGTTGTATTTGTGTATAACGATGATTCTGTAGAGTTTCACCAAAATAAAGTTTCCTAATTATAATCTCTTTACGTAGGTGAGAAGGAACTAGTTGTTTTATTTAAAAAATTATGATGAAAGGAAGCTTACTGCACAATATATGCAGGGTGAAAATGATGATTTCGACAAATGGCAAAAATATACTAGATAAAATCAACACCAAGAAAATGTATAAAATTCGATTAAAGACCAGTAAGAAAGGATGAATTTCGACTTGGGAAATTGTAGAATAAAAAACGTAATTCGTCACACGATCTATGGAAGTGATTCTTTACCAGAATCACATCTCAGTGATGCCAATCAACAAGCGACTTGATTGCATCTCATCGACTTGTGTTAAATCAGAATGTGAAGCGTGGGAATTGTATTAGGCATGCAAATGCTGTGTAGCTGCCAATGTTTGCGAGTCATACATTGATGCCAGCGTTGTACATCTGATGGTTATTGATTTTCGTCTGCCTTAGATTAGGAGACATTTTGAATGCACAGTTTGCGTAGTGATTTCTGCAACGGTCTTTAAATTGTGACTAGTGAAATTACCTGTTAGTTTGGTGTCTAGAAATAAATCAATTTTACACAATTTAACGACATACTCGTTTTCATGTCCTTCAGTAGTAACGCTTATTCAAAATTTAATTTAATGAGCTTCTTTTTTATCCTGAACATGGCATTATAAACACCTTAATTAGTGTTAATATAATAAAAGAAATGATAGAATTTTTACAATTTTAGGTAGCTCTGTTGTTTTTCTGATACCAATACTACTGTCAGAATGTCTGTGAACTATCCCACTGCCACGTATTATCAGCTGCCGTAGCTAACAGAAATAGATGAGTGCTTTTTATCCGTGATAGAATAACGAATGTTCGCAGCTCATCAATACTGGTGCATAAGTTGGTTTTCTGCCTGGAACTCTGTGAGATCGACAAGTCAATGCTGCATTTAACCAACAAGTAGACAACAGAAACATATAAAATTAGCTATGTTAAACTAATGGCTGGTTCTCACAGATCGTACAGCACAGAAAAGCGGAAGCAAAAACAAAAAAGGCTAAAGACAACAAGAGACATCGAGACACGAAATCATTGACTTGCTCTCTTGAATTACACTAATCTATTGATAAGTATTATTACGCAGATTGATTAATGGACGAATCGTTAAGACGATGAGATACTTAACTGATCAGCAGGCGAATTTAAGTTAGATCTCATCACGCGTCCTCAAACCAATCAAACAGGTAATTTCACTAGTCACAATTTAAAGACCGTTGCAGAAATCACTACGCAAACTGTGCATTCAAAATGTCTCCTAATCTAAGGCAGACAAAAATCAATAACCATCAGATGTACAACGCTGGCATCAATGTATGACTCGCAAACATTGGCAGCTACACAGCATTTGCATGCCTAATACAATTCCCACGCTTCACATTCTGATTTAACACAAGTCGATGAGATGCAATCAAGTCGCTTGTTGATTGGCATCACTGAGATGTGATTCTGGTAAAGAATCACTTCCATAGATCGTGTGACGAATTACGTTTTTTATTCTACAATTTCCCAAGTCGAAATTCATCCTTTCTTACTGGTCTTTAATCGAATTTTGTACATTTTCTTGGTGTTGATTTTATCTAGTATATTTTTGCCATTTGTCGAAATCATCATTTTCTACATAGGATGTAGAAACATTTTGAACACTAATTTGAAGGTATTTAGGAAGGCAGGAATGCTTTCTATAATCAGTAAGGCAAGCAATAAAACCGGTAGATGGGAAGTGTCGCTGCATCGATGCATTCACACACTAACAACCACATCTTCACAACAACACACATACGAAAACATCTAAATTTTCACAAAGGCAAATAAACAGACAAGTAGATCAACAAACACAGAAAGTGTAAGACGGCATGAGGCACTACGACAATGAGTGGTGTTTCGTGTAGATCAGGCTGATTGGTAGGCCTGCACAAATGCAGACACTCTCCTAATCCCATCAAACTCCAAACACCTAACATCGTTGCACCACCACCACCACCACCACCACCACCACCACCACCACCACCACCACCACCACCACCACCACCACCACCACCACCACCACCACCACCACCACCACCACCACCACCACCACCACCACCACCACCACCACCACCACCACCACCACCACCACCACCACCACCACCACCACCACCACCACCACCACCACCACCACCACCACCACCACCACCACCACCACCACCACCACCACCACCACCACCACCACCACCACCACCACCACCACCACCACCACCACCACCACCACCACCACCACCACCACCACCACCACCACCACCACCACCACCACCACCACCACCACCACCACCACCACCACCACCACCACCACCACCACCACCACCACCACCACCACCACCACCACCACCACCACCACCACCACCACCACCACCACCACCACCACCACCACCACCACCACCACCACCACCACCACCACCACCACCACCACCACCACCACCACCACCACCACCACCACCACCACCACCACCACCACCACCACCACCACCACCACCACCACCACCACCACCACCACCACCACCACCACCACCACCACCACCACCACCACCACCACCACCACCACCACCACCACCACCACCACCACCACCACCACCACCACCACCACCACCACCACCACCACCACCACCACCACCACCACCACCACCACCACCACCACCACCACCACCACCACCACCACCACCACCACCACCACCACCACCACCACCACCACCACCACCACCACCACCACCACCACCACCACCACCACCACCACCACCACCACCACCACCACCACCACCACCACCACCACCACCACCACCACCACCACCACCACCACCACCACCACCACCACCACCACCACCACCACCACCACCACCACCACCACCACCACCACCACCACCACCACCACCACCACCACCACCACCACCACCACCACCACCACCACCACCACCACCACCACCACCACCACCACCACCACCACCCACCACCAAACATCGATGCATTGCACTCCATTTGCATTTCGATCAATCTCATCCCGACCTCAATATCACAACCAATCGCGTCAATATCACACACATTATTTTCTATTCATTTTTTTACATTTTTGGTTGATTTTTTTGGTTTTTATATTTTTTTTCCTACTTATTTTTTATTCACTTTTTTTGCGATTTCTTTTTTAATTAATAATTTTCTTTCTTGTTTTTTTGATATTAATAGTTTTTCTTCTCTTTTGATTTCATATTCGTTTTGTGCGGAGCTTTATACTAACTTTGCCGAAATTCGTTACTGGCACTACACAGAATTATTGACTCATATATTTTAGCCTGTTTTTTTATTTTTCTGGGTACTACTGGCATTGATTAACTAACTGTTTAAATTCTAATATTAATCGATATCATAATAATCTGGTATGTGTGGTCAACCATCAACACTCATGTTAACATTAAGTTGATGAACGTCAATCAACAGATGTCACTCCATATTTTATATTCATTTGAATGCTGCTTAGAGGGTAATTTTTCCTTTGTTTTTAATATCTCAATGTCTGCAGAGTTTGATGGCTTATATTTTGAGTTTTTTTTATCCTATATCTTATGATTGTAATTCATTTTGTATTTTATCGTCTTTTTTCATTGGCATTTTCAATTATATGGTTAAGATGTAATCATCTATATTTCTACTATTTGAAAATGATTAATAATCTATGTGAAGTCATCTAGTCTATACGATAAAACATCAACACTATTGTTAATAATAGTTTGACGAGTATCAATCAATAGACATGAACTCAAATTTAGACTTTCAATAGAATGCGGTGGTGGGTGGTCAAATACTCATTTACTGTTTTAGTATCACACGCTATCTATCAGTTTATGTATTTTTGGTTTGTTTATTAAATGCTTTGCGAAGCACAAAGTTTGTAGAATTGATAATTTGTTTTGAATGTTAATTTGCATATATTTTGTTTAAGATATAATCATCGATCTTGATAATATATGAATTTGAGTATTAATCGATGTTGAAATCATCTAGTCTATGGGATGAATCATCAACACTCATGTTAATAATAAGTTAATAAGAATTAATCAATAGACATGCCCTCAAATTTCGATTATCAAAGTAAGGCAGGGTGAGATAAGTACTCATTGTCGTAGTGCCTCATGCCGTCTTACACTTTCTGTGTTTGTTGATCTACTTGTCTGTTTATTTGCCTTTGTGAAAATTTAGATGTTTTCGTATGTGTGTTGTTGTGAAGATGTGGTTGTTAGTGTGTGAATGCATCGATGCAGCGACACTTCCCATCTACCGGTTTTATTGCTTGCCTTACTGATTATAGAAAGCATTCCTGCCTTCCTAAATACCTTCAAATTAGTGTTCAAAATGTTTCTACATCCTATGTAGAATTACTTATTTTGTTGTTGCATTCCTTTGTTTAGCATCTGTGCATTTTCTCCTACTTTATTGATTTGATTGATTATAAGCTATCAAGGTCTTTAAGAGATTTTTGAATAGTCGCTACTTCTCAGCCTGATGTACATTACACGATAATCATCTAATTGTATTCTCCTATTATCCATCTTTCACAAATATTACGATGACGTTACACCGAATTAATATTCCTATCAGCGTTGAGTTGCAAGGCTGTACAATTCAGAGAATAGATGGCAACTGTCGATTGTTACTTTGAATTTAACTGGCTTTAAGTAAGAGGCTGTTACTTTGGTCTTTACATGATAGTTGTATTTGTGTATAACGATGATTCTGTAGAGTTTCACCAAAATAAAGTTTCCTAATTATAATCTCTTTACGTAGGTGAGAAGGAACTAGTTGTTTTATTTAAAAAATTATGATGAAAGGAAGCTTACTGCACAATATATGCAGGGTGAAAATGATGATTTCGACAAATGGCAAAAATATACTAGATAAAATCAACACCAAGAAAATGTATAAAATTCGATTAAAGACCAGTAAGAAAGGATGAATTTCGACTTGGGAAATTGTAGAATAAAAACGTAATTCGTCACACGATCTATGGAAGTGATTCTTTACCAGAATCACATCTCAGTGATGCCAATCAACAAGCGACTTGATTGCATCTCATCGACTTGTGTTAAATCAGAATGTGAAGCGTGGGAATTGTATTAGGCATGCAAATGCTGTGTAGCTGCCAATGTTTGCGAGTCATACATTGATGCCAGCGTTGTACATCTGATGGTTATTGATTTTCGTCTGCCTTAGATTAGGAGACATTTTGAATGCACAGTTTGCGTAGTGATTTCTGCAACGGTCTTTAAATTGTGACTAGTGAAATTACCTGTTAGTTTGGTGTCTAGAAATAAATCAATTTTACACAATTTAACGACATACTCGTTTTCATGTCCTTCAGTAGTAACGCTTATTCAAAATTTAATTTAATGAGCTTCTTTTTTATCCTGAACATGGCATTATAAACACCTTAATTAGTGTTAATATAATAAAAGAAATGATAGAATTTTTACAATTTTAGGTAGCTCTGTTGTTTTTCTGATACCAATACTACTGTCAGAATGTCTGTGAACTATCCCACTGCCACGTATTATCAGCTGCCGTAGCTAACAGAAATAGATGAGTGCTTTTCATCCGTGATAGAATAACGAATGTTCGCAGCTCATCAATACTGGTGCATAAGTTGGTTTTCTGCCTGGAACTCTGTGAGATCGACAAGTCAATGCTGCATTTAACCAACAAGTAGACAACAGAAACATATAAAATTAGCTATGTTAAACTAATGGCTGGTTCTCACAGATCGTACAGCACAGAAAAGCGGAAGCAAAAACAAAAAAGGCTAAAGACAACAAGAGACATCGAGACACGAAATCATTGACTTGCTCTCTTGAATTACACTAATCTATTGATAAGTATTATTAC
>JALJAT010000410.1:2500-7500 GCA_034768735.1 Schistosoma mekongi | reverse complement strand
AGATGGTTCGATTATTCGTCTTTCGCCCCTATACGCACGTTAGACGATCGTTTGACGTCAGAAATCGCTACGGTCTCCACCCAGAGGTTTCCTCTGGCTTCAACCTGCAGCATAGTCACCATCTTCGGGTCTCACAAGTGTACGCTAGCTCGCCCCGACGGTGCACGCAACACATGGTAGCATGTCTCCGTCATGGGACGGGCCGGTGATGCGCCCGCTGCTCGGCAACTCTGGAAAGTATGAGCAAGGCAAAGGCTCTCACTCCAGTCGGGAGAAAGCCGACCTTGACCTTCATTCGCTTTGGGTTCGTAACACCCAATGACTCGCGCACATGTTAAACCCTGGTCCGTGGTTCAGACGGGGCAGGGTGGATCGTTATCGCCCACTACCCACAGACGAGTGGCCCATTCAAAGCTCACATCGCAACTGCACAACGTGGACAAGAAGCACGCCATCAGCAGACCAGACCGAAGCTGTAACAAACTGGAACAGACTCACCAATGCCCCCGAAAAGAAAAAGTACGCATGCAACGCCGCCCTCTCGACACACTACCAACCCACTACGCCGGTTAGTAACACTAATGATACATAATGATTAATCACGAAACCAAAGAAGCCACCTGCCGACCCAACAAGCGACATAATAGTCAAACTGATCAGTTTGGCCATAGTAGAGAGGCAGGCAAAGGTGGGGGGGGGCGCGTCGTGTGACATACTCTGAGACAGTGCACTGACAAGCAGCCCTCACCCTCCATGCGTGCGGCCGTATAAAAACGTATACAATACCCACCCCATTATAAAAATGGGGTAGGCTCTGCTTTAACAAACAGACCCACTGAAGGCAGGCCAGTATGCCAACACAACTCATACTCACCGCTGCATCCCCAGCGCTGCAGTTCAACTCCACCCGTTTACTTTGAACGGTTCCCGCATGTTTACTCTCTTTCAAGTACTTTTAACGGTCCTCACGGTACTTGTTTGCTATCGGAACTCGTGTAATATTTAGCCTTGGATGGAGTTACCAACCACTTTGGGCTGCATTATCAAACAACCCGACTCCAAGGGTAGCTCAGAGCAAAACTGTCAGACATGGTCTCCACCCCACGGGCCTTGCACCCTGAGGGACAGGACGGTAAGCGTACTCCAATGAGGACTTGGGGTAGAGCAGAAGCCTGAAGCAACTAAAACACATTGCCTTACGATCAAGTGAACCGTAGCTGCGGGGTTGGGCAATCCTGTTCATCGCCGTTACTAGGGGAACCTTTGTTAGTTTCTTTCCTCCGCTTAAGTGGGATAGCTTAAGTTAGCGGGTAATCACGTATGATCGAGGTCAGGTCAATTAGCATTATACTTGTATGTGTACAAAGCACCAAACTCGTAAACCATAGACCGATCATAGAGCCATGATTAAGTTGATTAGCGTAGCGTACAGTAGGGCGTCTTCCCGAGCAGTATAAAAGTATTATCATTAAGCCACGGACCGAGCACAACCACTGCAGCATCTCCAAATCGGTTATCTAGACCGGCCTAGGCTGTGATGGATTTTTCGGACGGAGCCTTGACCAGCAGCCAACCCGCGTTGATACACGAGCGCCTCAATATATGGCCGGCGGCAGCGGCCACTCCCGATAATGTGGTCGATGATTAGATGGAAAAGCCGACCCTCGGAAGGCGTGGCCAAGGCTCTCGTAGACGCAATCTGCGTTCAAGATGTCGATTCAATAGCAGTATGCAGTTCACATAATTCCACAGTTGGCTGCATCTAATCGACACACGAGCCGACGTGATCCACCGCTCAAAGTTGTACACCAATAAACATATACACAGGAGTGCATACGAACTTAATGGTTTATACGCTGCCGCCTAGGATATTACAGATACGCCAGCGTACTGCAGTCCAGCACTATGGCCAGGTGCTTGCCAGGCGCAAACCCGTGATTGGCAGCCAAAACGGAGCGCTTTCAACAGGGGCAAATGTTTGGAAAGGAACATAAACGGGGCGGGGTGCATGCAAAGTAAAATACAACCTCTGAAACTGACCAACAATCAGTAATGTACTATCCATCAACCCTGGCCAGATCAGGCAACACAGAAGTCAACGAGAACACCATCAGAGGCATAAGAAGGACAGATACCGGTCAGGAATAAAAATTGTAATAATAACCCACTTCAACTGCACTCAAAGAAGCAAACCCTGTCACCTCCACTACTGTAAAGGCCGATAGTTTACGCAAGCACAGATCCATGGTTTTCACATTTATATTATTACATCCACTTCAACTGCACTCAAAGAAGCAAACCCTGTCACCTCCACAAACTGTGAAGGCCGATAGTTTACGCAAGCACAGATCCATGGTTTTCACATTTATATTATTACATCCACTTCAACTGCACTCAAAGAAGCAAACCCTGTCACCTCCACAAACTGTGAAGGCCGATAGTTTACGCAAGTACAGATCCATGGCTTCGATTTTTGTTTATAGGGTCTGTTAATGATCCTTCCGCAGGTTCACTACGGAAACCTTGTTACGACTTTTACTTCCTAAATAGTCAAATTAGGTGTCCTCGATATCAGTCGAGCGGCGGTAAAGCCACTTCAACGACACCAAATCAAACGACCACAAACCATTCAATCGGTAGTAGCGACGGGCGGTGTGTAACAAAGGGCAGGGACGTATCAGGAAAGCGATGACTTGCACTTACAGGAAATTCCTCGTTTACGGGGACATATTCAAGCCCAGATCCCAGTCCCGCGGTGGGGGCCGGCTTTGGCTGATGAAACAGTTTGCCCAACCCTTTCGGGCCAGGTTTCCAGGCTCGCTAGGCACCGTCATTGTAGCGCACGTGTGGCCGGAATCTAAGGGCATCACAGACCTGTTATTGCTCAATCGGCGATAAGTGTGGCGTCTTGGTGGTTTTTCCCTCTAGAGTCAAAAACTGACCGCACCGTGGAATCACGCCACACGACTCCATAAAGAAGCAGTAGAAGCCGCGCCCTAAACGAGCACAGAGGACCCGTGACTATTTAGTAGGTAAAGTCTCGTTCGTTCTCGGAATTACCCGGGACAAAATCGCTCCACCAACTAAGAAACGGCCTGAACAAACAACACGAACAAGAAAGAGCTTTCAATCTGCAAGCCTCACAGTGTCCGGGCCGGGTGAGTTTTCCCGTGTTGAGTCGAATTAAACCGCAGGCTCCACTCCTGGTGGTGCCTTCGCGTCAATTCCTTTAAGTTTCAGCTTGGCACCAATTACTCCCCCGGAGCCAAAGAAGTAAAGGTTTCCCGGTGGGAGCCCCGATGTAATTATAGAAACCAACGCGGATCGTCAGTTGGATCGTTTATGGTCAGAATACGACGGTATAGGACGTCTTCGAAACTCTGACTGTCGCTCCTGATCAATGATAAAAAAAAAAAAAAAAAAAAACCCATTCTGGAATGCTTTCGCTGTAGTTTGTCTGCGGCGATCCCAGAATTTCACCTCAACCCCGCCATACACTGCGGGGGGGACCCAGTCTGCCCTCTGAAACATTACTTCCGATCCGGAAAACAAACAAATAGGAACCGAAGTCTATTTCATTATTCCATGCAAGAATTTTCAGCGCATAGCCTGCTTTGAGCACTCAAATTTGTCAAATAAAGATGCCGTCCGCCTTCCGGCACCGTTTAAAGGCATCCGAAAGCATGCAAACAGGTAAATAGATTACACTAATCTTAACCTATCAAAACCCTGTTTTTTTTTTTTTTTTTTTTTAAACACACCACCGGACACGCTGAAGGTTGCACAACCAATTAGCGAGCTGACCATGCCCTGATCGTAACCAAGACCGTGAACAAGCAACAGCATGCGATAGCACTACCCAGATCCAACTACGAGCTTTTACGCAGCAACTTTAATATAGCTTTGGACGAGGGAGTTACCGCGGCGGCGGCACCAGAATTTGCCCCCCCCCCCCCCCCCCTCCCCCAGACCAAAAAAAAAATTGGTCCCGTTAAAAAAGGATTTAAATTGTACTCATTGAATTACGGAGCCTCAATTGAGGCCGTATCCGTATTTTTCGTCACTACCACCCCGTGCCGGGAGTGGGTAATTTCGCAGCCGGCTGCCGTCATTGGCTGGGTAGCCATTTCTCAGGCTCCCTCTCCGGAAATCGAACCCTGATTCCCGTTACCCGTTAATCATGGTAGGCAAATCACCTACCAACAAATTGATAGGGCAGACATTTGAAAGATCCGTCGCCGACACACAATTGGCCGACTGCGATCAGTAAGTTATCCAGAGTCATCACGAATGCTAACCAGGCAAGATAAGCCGCCAACCCGGTTGGTTCTGTTCTAATAAATGCACCGTCCCCTGCGGTGTCGGGATCAAGGACAATGTATTAGCTCTAGAATATAAAGTTATCCAATGTATGCACGTTACGATCTAGGAACCATAGCTGATTATGAGCCTTTCGCGGTTTCACAGTTTTAAGGTATACATTAGACATGCATGGGCTCATTCTGAGAAAAGGCATAGAACTACTGGAAGGATCAACCAGTTTATTCACACACAATTATCAATATACCCTGCTATATGAGGGTAACTTCAATCAAATTGGTTTTTCAGGAGGTCAACTGATCAACACCCCCACCGTTGGGGAACCAGGGGGAGCTCTACAACCTGAACACTAGCGGACGCAATACGCCCTTTCTGTGGCACAACACGCCGGTACCAAGAACCTGGTCGGAACCATTTGCAACATATAATAATGCGGTTTGACACACTTTACTATTTTGCTTCCGACCAATCGTGATCGCGTCAATCAACTATGCACAGCATGGACAGGGCCAATTCTGACCCATCCCGCTTACAAGACTGTCAAAATAGATACCACCATCAGCAATGGAGATATGCGCACTTTCTGAACGCTCCAATGACACTAGGCCCTTGTGAACGCCAGTAGGCAACCACCAAGATCAATGAAATCGTCTACCCAGCAAACCATTACTGCACGCGTA
>JALJAT010000409.1:0-16733 GCA_034768735.1 Schistosoma mekongi | reverse complement strand
TCAGCAGACCAGCCGAAGCTAGACTTTGATGCAGTAATACTGAACAAAGCCCGTAAACGGACAATGCAGGCACACCGTCTTGTTCCGATTTACGGAATCACTTAGGACCGCCTGAACCCATGGTCAACTCGCTGTTCCCATGGAAACCCTCTCCACCTCGGCTTCAGGTTCCACTTGAATATTTGCTAATACCACCAAGATCTGCAGGCCTGTGGTGGCTCACTAGCTACGCCATGAGGCTTCCCGTAGCCACATCCTGTTTAACAATCACTTTATAATACACAGAATAGGCATTAAAATAAGCTTTCTTCGTATACATAGTTTAAGAATATTTATAATCTTATGGTGACTTTATAAATGTTCCACAAATGATGCTAATGAATAACACAATACTTACAAATAACACCTCAAAATATTCTTTCCTTAGAGTACAGATATTAATTTCCAGGTGAACTTATTTTAAGTCAATTTTAAGTAAGTGGATACTAAAAATGATGCAAGAGATAGTTTGCAAGATAATTACTTAATGAGAATCGTCAATTTTGATATCACGAATCGATCTGAATCAGACAACCAATGATCACCTGGAAGCACTAAACAGCTGTTTCGTCCTAGTATGGGACTCCTCAGCAGTGCGCATCCACGACTCCATCGGGGATCGAACCCAGGACCCTCTGGCTCCGCGGCGAACCCATTACCATTGGATGCCCACTGCTGAGGAGTCCCACACTAGGACAAAACAAATGTTCAGTGCTTCCAGGTGATCATTGGTTGTCTGATTCAGATCTATCGCTATATTGAGGCAATCTTTTCAGGATGTACACATGGCAACAGAGACTAACCGATATCAGTCCATGACAAATCTATTGGGAGACCTGATTACATTCTAATGAATTCTACTAGTTACCACTTTCAACACCCATGTGCTATCCACTAGGCTAGTGTATCCAAATAAGCAACGGCTTCTTCAATGGATATAATGCTTTAATAATATTTATAGTGATTTGTGTTTTCCAGATATTAATGTCAAGGATTGAATTTAATTAGTAAGGTGGTACGTCCAGTTGATAAATTCTACATAAACCGAAGTCAATGTCTTGCATTCCACTGCTAGTTACTACTTAAAAAATATAACAGACAACACTTTGAAGTATTAGTTCAGAAATTCCATAAGCAAATACATTAAACTGAAGCCTAAAGTATCGGGAAATCTTTTGCGTTTAGAAATGACGACAAAAATCTGAATTTTACATATATAATTGTTCTTTACAGGAAATCTGTTAATTAGTTTCTTAGTCAGAAGGAAACTCACTATTGTTTACTTCCAAATTCGGTAACTTAATAAATCTGTTTGTTCTGATCTAGTTAATTATATGCATTCGGGAGTAATAAGTTATTCAATATTGTATGAAATACATGCATTCTTCTGACTCAATGTAATGACCAGTAGTTATACATGGCATTCATAGTCGATTGATTCCTATGGAAGACAATTTCTTAGACAGTAAAATAGTGAGGTGACTTCTATTGATGTACTAATTTATATTACAATTATGTGACAAAAATTCATTTCAATATACATGTGAATATTTTAAGCAATGAAGTACTGTCTTTAAATGTATAAAAATGTAACTTCTACATTTGTTCCACATCATTAAACAAAAGTCATAGACAGTAGTAGATAAATCAGTCGAAAGATATTTGCATTTAAGACGAACTACTGGAAACCAAGAAACAATTGACAGTTGCTTCAAATTATTACGCAATATCTCAGAGCTACACATACATTAGTTGCAAATGATGCAACTCAGGGTTTGTAGCCTTAGCGGTAACCACTTCAACACAGGGTTTTTATCAAATAGCTTACATCCCCTAATTTCAGTCAGTTGGAGATATTGTATAACCTCATGTAATATTATTTTTGGCAATTACCTCTTTCGCTTGACATTAATGAACTCTACTTGTTGGGCTTCTCATTAATGCTCTATGAATTATCTCATTCAATTAACCAATAGTAACGCCTAAGAAAAAATGGCTACAAGATACTTCCTGATTTTTAATGTACATTCAACCAAAGTCAGCATTTGATGCTATATTTCAAATCCCGACAGTGTAAAGATCATTTATTTTTTTAATAAAAGACTATTTACTAAACCGTTTAATCATTAAGATAGATTTTATTTGTTATGACATGAGAAAAGAAGGACGAGGAAGGAGGGAGATGATCTGGTTGGTGGATGCGAACACCAATAAGGTGCGTGCCTAGTTAAGAATGTACGATTGACCTAAGCCCATTCACCTCCCTAGGCCGACAATAGGACAACCGGAATTGAGAACAGGAAGACTGAGAGAGCGAGAACCAAGAACCGGAGAACTGAGAACTAGGGACCGGAGAACGTATTATATTTTAATCATGCCTTTATATATACATAGAGTCAGACCACACAGTGAACCAATCAAGAATCTAACAAAGGGAAGAGTGGCAGTGAATGTTACAACTTGTGTACAATTAAGTAAGCGTAGTTTATAGTAAATAAACAATCCGCCAAGAGTAAATATACAAACGAGAGAACCGGGCAAGGGGAACATAACAGTCATAGAAATGAAATGTTTGAACTGTCCACAGTTATAATAATTTAAATGATGTTCAAAAGCACAGTTCTCGAAGATAGACAATCTTCATTAGGTGCCCGGCATATCATTATTTGAAAGCATTTCTTTTTTCATTTAAGGGATATATTTGAAATGGTAAAACATTATGCACATTTGAATGGGTTTAAATCTTCCTACTTGTTTTATATAGGATAAAATTGATCAGTCTCTGTTGCTATATGTGTATTTTGAGCTGTTTCCCTCGATATAACTGAAGTTTGTAAGTATGAAATGAGTAAAACTGTGGCTGGAAAGCAGACTCCTCAACTCGCATTTCATCCTATTTGGTACTTGTCAATTGAATGCACCTACATTCCAGTGTTGATGTTCACACTGGAACTAGAACTCATTTCTTTTAGTGTCAATCATCACTGCGTTTACCACTAGGCTACTGAGTTCAGACAGCCATACTTGTGCAACGAGTATGTAGACATAATTTGAATAAATGATACATGTGAACTTTTGCTGTATTGAGGCAATCCTCTCAGAATTCGTATATGGTAACAGAGACTGATCAATTTTATTCCATATCAAAATAAGCGGGGAAATTCAACAATATCTGAATTATGTCTACATACGCGTTGCACAAGTGTGGCTGTCTGGACATATTAATCTAGTGGTAAACATGTTGCTCGAGTCTCAGTGTACACATTAACAATAGGATGCAGGTACATCCAGCTGCCAAATCCCAAACAGAACGAAACGCTCATCCACTTACCGGCCACAATCTAAACTATAATGAGAATAATGTTGCGAATTATATTGCTAGTCAGAAAAATGATCCACCTACTCTTAAAATTTATGTAAAACGTTCTGTTTCATCACCTACCAACCCACTAAAACTAAAATGTATGTTTTGTCATGTCTGCACATATAAATTCATCATACAAACCTACACATAGACAATATATACAATCGTCATACATATGCAAACGCATATATTAATACTCACTAAGAGACTGAAAAGCATCCGTGCATTCAACTGTACAGTAAGTCAGGCACATATATACAATGTACTCAAACATACATGCATACATGCAGACACAACATGGAAATCTAAATATATGCGTGCACCTCATTAGAATTGCGCTGTAGGCACACTCAGGTGACGAGTCCCAAATATTACGAAACGCGTGTCCTGGATTTCACTTGCCAGTCACAATCCAACTGAAGTAATAAATGTAAACCAATTAACGTACGTCAAAACACACATTCAAACAGACAAATATACCACTTACAAATAAATGAGCACACCTATATGCACATAAGAAAACATTCACGATTATATGCATACAAACACATTTACGTCAAATCAATGCACATACGCTTGTACACAATTTAGAACAAATAATCCAATATAAAAACAAAGACGTTTAAACGAAGAATATTCTTTTTGATAAATGCTGATCAGCTTCTACATTTATTAGTTCAAAATTATCAGTGACAAAAATAGCCAGTTCTGAGGTGGGTATAACATCATTTAAATATAAAGGATAATTTGGATATAAATCTTGTCTCTTCAGATTATTTGTAACTTGTGAAACGTAAACGACATTTGAAATGAACAACAAGCTTATTAATCCAATATATATATAGGTGTCTCTGTATATGGGTGACCTAGGAGATGGGGTAGTGACAAAATGCGATTAGACAAAGGCTGAATGCTATTTAAAATGTAACCGAATAGGTAAGAGATTACAAAATGGAGTAAGTGACAATCAAAATTCGTCAAATAGTAACAATAACAATGGTAGAAAAATATTATAATCAGTTCATTTGATCGGTCTTAAGATGTTGTATAGTCAATAAAATTAGGAAAGAAGATTGAGTGATATTCAAATTCATTCTGTGTATCTTGATTAATAACATTAATAATAATAATAAAATTAATAATAATAATAAATATGCATATATGTGAACAAAGAGAGTAGTATTTAGACAGGGTACAAATACACATATGAAGAGGGAAAGACACATATGCATTACTAAATTTAAATCGTCGTGTGATTAAATTGGAGAATGGTTTAATGGGCCTTGCGTCGGCCATGACAGGAGAAGGGGTTGAACGTACTTCTTCTGTATGCATAGTTCTGGCCTCATGATCCGTATAGCTATCGCTTCTGCCGTTTTAAGGACTTTGAGTCTAACCGATCTTGGCAGATAGCTGTTGACACAGAATACTATTTTAAATGACTTATCTATGCTCGCCGTATGACCTGTTTCGATTAGGTGTGCTAATATTGAGCTAGTGATATTTCTGACAACTCCTTTTACAAATAATCTGAAGAGACAAAATTAATATTCAAATTATCCTTTATATTTAAATGATGTTATACCCACCTCAGAACTGGCTATTTTTGTCACTGATAATTTTGAACTAATAAATGTAGAACCTGATGAGCATTTATCGAAAAGAATATTCTTCGTTCAAACGTCTTTGTTTTTAATAAGCATGCGAATTTTTAAACAGTTGTAATCCAATATAGTTTAATACATACTAACGAACAGCACTAATATAGGTATACATACAAACATACAAACATGCACAGAGGTACATATGGAAAAACATTCAAATATACTTACACGCACACATACGCACACACACTTTAAAACTAAAAATGAAATGGCAACATATATGCATTAAACCTATGGAAAACATTTGAACGATGAGTAAGCATACGTCCATAATACGTGAAAATATAAGTGCATATAATACAAACAATCTTGGAAACTGTATGAATAAAAATATATGTAAATAATTTCAGAGAATAATTCCAACGTTCCACTCAGAGAGCTGGTCCGAGCTTCTTCAACGAAATAAGCAAGATCAAAAATTATCGAATAGAAATGTAAATAAGCGATCAAATTTGATTATGAATATCCAATCGTATACAGGGTATGAAAATATCACATGAGTCATTGTAAGTGAACTGATGTTGAAATTCAAGTTGGATTGTGACTGGCAAGTAGAATCCTCCTCTTATTTGGGACTCATTGGCTGGATAAACCTACTTCCCAATGTTGATATTCGCAGTTGAATTCGAACACAGTCCTGGATTCCACTTGCCAGGCATAATCCAACTTAATTAATACTTGTGAATAATCACTATATCGAGGCAATCCGCTCACGATGAACATATAAAAACAGAGACTGACCAGTTTCAGGCCATAACAAGTCAACGAGAAGATGCAACTTCATCCTAATGTTGAAATTGTTTTTGATGATGGAATGTGTACATTTCGTGTGAAGTTTCATGTTACAGTAATGTGTACACATATACTGTTCTGAGCTATGTTCACGGAGAGGCAATTTGAAGATTGGCTTGATATCAAATCATAGTAGGAGTAAATCAATGTAATGATAATTATGGGTGAAGTGATGGGTGTAAATTTGCAATCGACAACACGTTGAACTGTGTAATTAGATTAAATAATTCTAAAGAGAATCAGTCATTCAGTAAATAAATGGAATGTGTTGGAAGTTGGAATAGTAGATGTTTGAATTCACTTTTTAGTCATTAGTTCCCACGGTACAGCTAACAGTACTCCGTCTCGTCAGTTTCTATTGTTCGAATTTTCCCATTTGTATTGGGCTTCAGATAATAACCGTTATTTGTAGGAATTAAAACCATTTTAAAGGATATCAACTCCATCAAATTTGATACTATGCTCTGATTCTATTGAAAGTAATGCTATTGCCGACTTATTTTCAAGTTTCCTTATATCCTCAGAGGATTTAGGAACATGCTTCGAATAAAGTGTAGGTTCCTTCACCCTTATATTCAATTGACATGATGTTTTTCCTACGCATATAGCATTGCATTCATAACATTCGATCTTATAGACACAGTTCGTTTGTTCCTCTTTTAGGACTCTCTCCTTGATATTTACAAATGCAGAGCCCAGCATATTGTTTGTCCGGAAGAAAACACGTATACCATGTTTATTTAAGATTCTTCAAATCTCTTCAGATTTTCCATTTCCGTATGTAATAACCACAGTTTTAACCCACTCTTTCGGTTTGGCCTACGGTTTGCCATTCGCATTACGCTTCTCCTTAAGTACCTTTTTGGCGAAGTTCATGCGGTAGTTACCCATCACTATAAGTTAAAAATACGTTAGAAACCTATTCATTTCTACTGTTTACTATGATGTTTATCTACTAATTCCATAAAATAGTATATTTTGTAATTACACCATACATTTCTATCACTAATGTGACTTTAACGTAAATCCAGTCAATGCAACACAGTGTTAAACTGTTTTAATCAGGATACTATAATTCCCAGATAATTTTTAAAAATTTATCTAGTTTTCATGAATTTTCAAAAAATAATAATAACGTCAATGTTACGACATACGTATACTCATTAACAAAATCTGAGGTTATTCAATTATATACTTAAATGTATGATGTCACCAGTCTTATCAGTGCAGTCACAACAAATTCCAATTAGAATAGTATAGTGTCCTACATTTTGTATATAGAAATCTGTTTTAAGCATCCAAGTTCAGTGAAATGATTAACTGAAACAGGAAAATATTGAATTACATCCTAATTTCATGTTTATATGTGTTGCTGAAATCGTTAAATCCTTTAGTATTACATCATTGGGTGATGAGAATTAGATAGCTGTTGAAGACTAAGATATACTAGATAGATCTTTTACCATAGTCAGTGATTCCTCTGCAACGTATGTCAATGTCGTCGCCAAGGATTCAATTTTAGAAATTCAGGCTTCATGATGAGTCTTTTAATCTTATTCCGTGACCACATGGAATTTTTGTAGTTTGGTTTTCTCAAAGCCTACAGTTTTGAATTCCATTTGTCACATTTTCTTACAAGGAAATCCAACATATAACAACCTTAAACCAATTAATAATAAGCACATTATTCCTGTTACTACTAGGTGATGTGAAAATTCATCAGTTTAAAGTTTCACATAACAGAATGATTTTAATTAGATATTTCCGTATTCTCTTGCTTAGTTACAATTCAAATCAGTCTTACACTTATAATCCAATCGATAAGGAAAAGGTACTTGATGAGAAACTTTCTGAGCTATAAGTTACTAATATTGCATACAGCTTTGATTTAAAATAGTTCAAAATTTTTTTATTTAAAAACTACTGACTTAGTTAGACAAAGTACATTTAGATCAAAACCCACAAATAATTCATCTTTTGTTCTAAAATAAATAACACAAAAGATTATGTAGACACGAAACGATTTATACAAAAATATACTTTATATAGATTCTAATTTATATGCATAAAAATTGTTTACTAAGCAAATCTATATCAACTTATTAGACTTATTCAACACTTAGTATTTTTCAAAACAATGACGTCTGATAGACGAATATACTTTCGATAAATGCTCATCAGGTCCTACAATTATAAGTTCAAAAGTGATAGTCACAAAAGTAGCCAGTTCTGAGACAGATGTAGCATCATTTAGATATCAGTTGGAAATATATTTTCGAATTATTTGTAAAATGCGAATGATATTGTTGAAATAATTATCATCGTGTAGCTTGCTGAATTTAAACAGCAATTGAACTAAATAAGATTATTGATCAACTATATATACATATCACAAATTAATTGAAGTGGAATCCTACCACTGGATACCGACCCAGTGGTACAGAGGGTTAGGTGTTCCGTCAATCTGAAACCACTGGTGCGGAATCTGGGATGCGCACTGCTGAGGAGTTCCATAATAGAACGAAACAGCTGTCTAGTGCTCCCTAGTCTTCAATAGTACTTCGCCAACATCAGTCTGCGACATATTCATTCAGTTAAAATACCAATTCACAAAAAAATAGCCATCTCAATTGAAATATATAGGTATCTCTGTATGTGGATGACAGAGGAGATGGGGTAGTGTTAAAAATACAATTAGATCAAGTGTTTATAGTCAAGACCTGAAAATGAAATCGATTAGGTAAGACTTTGTAAAATAGGATAAACCTTATTCTCACTGTGGTGTAAAATTAAAGGGTTAGGAAATTTTGTCATGTTTTAAAATTTTTCTAACCCTCACTGTGGTCCTTTTCGTCCAATGGAAAAGTAGTTTGCGATAATTTATCTTATTGGTTTGACAATTCATTAACGTGCTATAAAATGGAGATACCTCAATTGAGTGGTCACTTTTCTGGCATCATGAGCGTAAACCATACTGGTAACGATAGAACTGAATCGACGTCAACGCGTAGTGTCGTTTCGGAATCAGAAACCGTATATTAAGTTTCAGTGCTGGTGAAGTGGCCAGTGTCATCGGAATGCAATTCATGGTCCTCCGCAAAGGAGGAAGTAAGTTGCTTACTTTTATTTAATAAGTTCCTCGTAGGATTTCATCGAAATGTGCATGCCCATCATTCATATTCGCTAAACAAGTCGATGGTTATTGGACTGTCGTACGCAGAAATCTACAACACAACCACGAGTGTAACTCCCTAGCGTACGACAACAACACGTGGATGAGGCGGTTGTCTGACACAGAGTTCGCGACCATTCAACCTCTGCTGTTTTCAGGCACAGCCGTTTTTAATGTTATTGACTTTGCAAAAGCAACTTTTCGTAAGCGTCTGCAGCCGCAAGATGTATTCAACATGCGTCGAAAGGTATTCTCGCAATCCAACCTTCCTGGTAAATACTTAAAACTTATGTTGATCTGTAGGTAATTTTGAGAAACTGAAAACACATATAACTTCTCTTAGCCAGTTAATTAAACGGGAACTACGTCTGCCTATTACAGCGATCATTGCAGCAGCAGATTCATCGCAAGTCAGTGACGTCACAGGTTCCTATATTGTGGGTGTCCATCCCGTTAGTTGCACCTGCATATTCTGGCGAGAATACAGATTACCATGCCGCCATTTGATAGCAGTATTGTTACAAGAAAACACCCAATTCCCAATGGAAAGCAATAGCTCAAGATGGCTAATGTCCGTGAACCATTTTGTCAACGTTACAATTGAAAATTATTTACCGCAACGAAGAAACGCATCTGAGCTAACAAGATTTCAAAGACTTGCACCTTTACTAGAACGAATGCAAGAGGAGCAGTTCGTAGCTCTTTTGAACTGCGCGCAGCGTATAGTCGAAGGATTACCTACTATCCAGGATATCGGTCCACTGCCTGAAGCAAGTACACCTCAAATGAACGTTGATATAGATGAGTTGTCTGCAACTTCTGATTATGTCAGTGTTATCTCAAAGAATTCAGAAGAATTTGACGCTAGGGACCAAAAACCTCGACGATGAAGCCAATGATACTGCCTTATGCGATGTGTGCCAGCATTCCGAGCCACCTACAAATAACACTGAGGAAGTAACATGGGTCGTATGTAGATGCAACGCCATGTTTCATTCATTTTGTACCTGGAATCCTGATCCCGTTGTTCTTGGAACAGAATGCCCTGCTTGTGGAGCTGCAACACATTTGGAGTAGAATCTGCAACCTCTCGAAACTATCAGCAGAATGAAGCAAATTCACAAATATGTACCTACTTGAGACCTTACATAAAAATATTTGTACCATAAACGTCTTTTAGTCTTCTTTTGTAATTGACGAGCTTCCACTTAATATGTACACGTAACTCGTTACATCAAATACTCAATGATCATTATCGGTGCCAATAGAAAACAAATGAAATGTTATTCGTGTCCCTTAAGGATTATTTATGAAACTGTACTTTATAATAAATCGTAGTTTTCGTTAGCGATTTGATGAATCCTAAATTTTCAAACGTTGTATGGAAACTAAGAAATGTTTGATGCGAACTTATAGTTAGTATAAAAAACTAAGAATAGATATTTCGTACTCAACACATGTTGTCAACATATATACCTGTAACTAGTTAGGTCGATCACTCGCTTATCGTTATTAGTACTAATACATGTTGCTCTCATAGTGAACAACAACCAAGTATTTTTTCACCCTTTCCGCCTTTTCTTATTAGTCATATTGGTAAAAAAGTACATCAACTTTCGTCTGCAACACTTCATTAAAAGTTTTGGTAAAATGGTGAGCGAAACTCACTATTCTTTCAATACAACTTGTGAGAGAATCCAAGTCGATTAGAATAGCACTCAACTTACATATTTCAGAGGTCATACATAAATATTATTACCAATTCAACGAAGTGTAAACGATGTTTAACGTTATTTTGTTTTTCCATGCAAAAGGTCATTATATGATGAAGTGATCACTAATCCAACCATGTACTTTAAGGATTATTTATGAAGACGTATTTGATAATAAATCTTAGTCTTTGTTAGTCAATCGATTACTAATCTATTTTTAAACCTCGTCTGGAAACAAAGAGATGTTGATTGTGAACTTATGATTTGCCTCAGTTTGGTTCGACGAGCTATTGTGGGAACAGTCTATAATATTTTAAGTTACGGCGACTAGCGTTCCACATATCATAATGCTGCTTCGTATTAATTCCCTTTAATAATAAATAAATAGAATGTTTGATTCTTGCTATATACGGGAACCCTTAACAAGCATCATTTATTATTTGAACATACATTCAATAGGAAAATAATTCCAACAAATCAATTGACTCCATTCGATCGCTAAACGTTTACAAACGATTTATCATTGAATTTTTGTACGATGGTATGGTTACAATCAGTTATGATAAAATGTATTTGGTCTTTAACTAATCTACTTCAACAGAAAAAGAGATTAATGGATGTTTAAGACGACAATTGTCAATAATAAACATCATCCTTACGTATACTGTAATACAATTAAGTCCATCTCTGGAACTAATCTATTATCTTGTTACAAATATCTAAACGCTGAAGCACTCATGCTGACTAAAATAATCATATGCTCTTCTCATGTCTGTCTCCTCAAACCATTAGATAACTAACTTAAACATTTGATTAATGTCCTATGTTCTATACTTCGTTATGACTCTTCAGTGATTTAGTACTGAAGTTATTAAGACAGTTTGCCTACAACATATCCCTGAATTTGTGATCAAAACTGAAGCTCTACAACATTCAAATATAAAAGGAGCATACAGACTTCCTAATACACTTACATGTATGTTAAAATCATTAACTGTCTTACCACTTACAGGTATAATGAGGGGCTGATTAAGAAGTCTTCTCAGTCTATTAATAAACTTAGTTATACGGGTCATGCACATTAAAGTCATCCGTTATTCAGAAAATGTCAAGATTATTTGAATAAGCATTTCGAATTCCTTCTATTTATGTTTAATAGTTGTTAATTAGTAGTTAATTAGTGAATACTGTCATATAATTTAGTCTGCTGGACAAACCACGTCTTACGTTAGCTTTCCTTAATCTAGCATTCTCTTAATTATATTCCACATTTACATAGATGTAGGCAATCACTCGAGTTAAATTCATCAACTCTTAGAGGAGATATAGACATCATATAGCATAGTCATAACAGATATACTTAATCTACATTATTACGAATGAGTGAATAGTTACTCCTTATTAGGTTTTGTTTTCCAATTTCATTAAATATACAACTACTTCGAATATTCTACTTATTCATTGTATCAGTTTGCACTTGCAGACAGTTTACAACTCCACTAATTACAAATACAATGTATTATTATTATTATTATTATTATTATTATTATTATTATTATTATTATTATTATTATTATTATTATTATTATTATTATTATTATTATTATTATTATTATTATTATTATTATTATTATTATTATTATTATTATTATTATTATTATTATTATTATTATTATTATTATTATTATTATTATTATTATTATTATTATTATTATTATTATTATTATTATTATTATTATTATTATTATTATTATTATTATTATTATTATTATTATTATTATTATTATTATTATTATTATTATTATTATTATTATTATTATTATTATTATTATTATTATTATTATTATTATTATTATTATTATTATTATTATTATTATTATTATTATTATTATTATTATTATTATTATTATTATTATTATTATTATTATTATTATTATTATTATTATTATTATTATTATTATTATTATTATTATTATTATTATTATTATTATTATTATTATTATTATTATTATTATTATTATTATTATTATTATTATTATTTCTACTTCTTCATTAACACTAAGTAACCTAGTTCCTATTCTCCGGCTTTTCATATCAATTAAACATTATTATTCAACTACTAAACAATGTAAACAATATGAACTAGATTCATACTATTCCTAGTTGACTATAGCCGAGTTTCTATAATACAAGTACCGTATTCCATTTGTGTTTCGTTCATTAATCATTTATCTAAGTTAACAAAATTGAGCGTATTCCAAAAAATTTTTGTAAAAATGATTCTTTTGTGAAAATCTGATGCAATTTCACAACCAATCAAAAGCAGATAAGATCAGTTTCATTTAACTAATCGGATTGGACTAACAGGTGATTTCAGGGGATACAAATTGTTAACAATTTTAGGGTGGAAATTCTATCCCTTTCAGTTATCAGCCAATAACATTTTACTTCTTATCTATGACAAAAAAATAAAAATTCAGACCACAGTAAGTTTAGGGTCAACCAATAGAGTGAGTGATAATTAATATTCGTTACATTGTATTAATAATAACGGAAAGAATCATAATCAGTTCATTTGTTAGGTTTCCAAAGTGGTTACGAAGTAAATCGAAATTAGAAGTGAAAATTGGGTAATGTCCAAATTCATTATATGTTTACTTGACTAATAATAATAATAATAATAATAATAATAATAATAATAATATGGAGAAAGTAGTATTTGGAGAGGGTAAACGTAAGTTATGGGAATGTACATGAGGAGAGAAAGCTACATGTTCATTGTTACCATCAAATCATTGTATGATTAGCGTGATGGTTGGCTTAATGGATATTGGGTTGGCGATGGCAGGAAAAGCGGTTGAACTTACTATTTTTGTGTGCACAAATCTAGACTCTGGACCCGTATAGTTATCGCCTTTGCCGATTTAAGGACTTTAAGTCTTACTGGTCTTGGCTAATAACCAATTTACACGATATATTTCCATAGAGATTGTAAATGATTGATTTATACTCCCATTACTATTAATTTCCAACTCCTAATTATACAACCTGATAAGCATTTATCGAAAAGAATATTCTTCGTTCAAACATTTTTGTTTTGATAGACATGGGAGTTTTGAAACAAATTGTTGTTTAAATTGGAATGAATTTATATCTTCCCGTTGATTAGTCATGGACTAAAACTGGTCAGTCTCTCTTGCCATACGTTCATCCTGGGTGGATTGTCTCGATATGGCTGCTAGTCACAAACCTAGTGGTGAACGCGGTGGCGTTTGACACAAAGTGAACTGAGTTTGAATCCCTGCGTAGATATCGACATTCGGATACAAGTACATTCAGCCGACGAGTCACAAATAGAACAAAACGCGCGTCCTGGATTCTGCTTGTTAGTCACAATCCAACTTAAACTTAATGTTTTAATTAATAAAATTTTACGACAATAATAAAAATTTTTAAATGGTATAGTTTAATTACAGAATAGAGAATAAGTTGACAGAATAAGTGGAATAATTGTACACATGTGAGAAAATAACATTGGTAATTGATGCGAAGTTTACACGCTGAATAAGTACAAAACAACCATCACCAACCCAATTACACGTGACAGAAAAGCTGTAAATGTTGTGAAAATGTTTACGTACCCAGGCAGAATAATCGAAAAACAGGGAGAATCTGATACGGAAGTAAAGGCATGAATAGACAAGGCAATTAAAAAACATCTCGAACTCAAACGAACTGTCAGCCAACATCAAAGTCAGAATTTTCAATTGAAAGGTCAAGACAGTTTTGTTGTATGGGGCTGAAACTTGAAGAACTACGAAAAATATCACTCAAAAGATACTAGTATTTATAAACAGTTGTTTGCTCAAAAAATTCAGATTCGTAGGCCGGATACCATCAACAGCAACCATCTGTGTCAGACAACAAATCAATTTCTAGTCGAGGAAGAAACTAAAAAAATACTCTAGAGGTGGATGGGATACACATTGAGGAAATCAACAAACTGAGTCACAAGACAATCACTAAATCGGAATCCTGAAAGCCGTAGGGAAAGAGGAATAATAAAGAACACACTACACCCGGAATCGGAGGCAAATATCATAGTAATGAGCAGCGCTTAGGAAGAAGTGGAAAGGAAAACCGGCTGCAGAGTTAGTTGGAGAATGCTGGTAAACAGCCTATGATCCACGAGAGGCAACAGACGTTGACTGATTAAGTCCAAGTCGACGCAATTTTATTGTTTTATCAAGTAATTCTCATATAAGCTTTGTAGGATGAATTTGTCTGCAACGATTCTATTATTTATTATGTATATTTTATGCTCCATTACCGGTTAGATTCCAGTTCGCTTGAGAGGTGTATGGTGCATATTAAAACGTAATTTTTAGTAGAAACGTCATTTTAAACACCTGAAGTTCTTCAAAATCTTGCGGTATAAATGTGCTGGTGTAGCGAGGTCAGATCTGCTTGATGTAATAGAAGCGATTATATTGTAACATTGAGATATTTAATGAAAATGACACCGATCAACTGAATAAATTAATAAATAGCCCAAAATACCGAGCACAACACATGCAGTGAAAATGTATTATATTTTAGACAACCTCAGGCTCAGTATAATTCACTTTAGTTCCAACATTTAGTGCTCAGACAGTAAAATGCACTATACTACGTTAAATCTACATGAACTGAGCAAGTTCTATGTAACACTTTCTACTAATGTAAGAGAGTTTCAGAATTATGAATCATAGTTGGAAATCTGGTACACAATAACCTCCTTCCTATTTTACAATGAAGTGTGAAATGGAAAAGCAATAAAGTTTTGCATGTTAAATGACACTGCAACAGATGTTGAGATCTACAACATAGTGCATATATTATTCATTTATTCATTGAATAAATTAATGTAATTAGACAGCCACAAAATTATCACATTGTCTGAAATGAATCGGTTGAAGTAGAAATCAATATTTCAGATCACTAGTCAATATAATAGACATTTTTCAACTCTACATTTTAATTTATGCTGCTGCGCAGTCGAAACGAACTTACTGGCTAACCGAATCTTCCTATGAACCTATCAGTACAGACTTTTAGCCACTTTGATAGTAACTTACATTTCTGAAAAGTGTATGCAATGAATAACATTTCCATGGTCACACTACAGGTTTTATCTTTTAATATTCTGTCGCTCGTTGTAACATAAATTTCTGGGAAGAAAAGGTAATAAACATGTATTGTTGATCTATGTACTATCTGTACTATCTGATTACTGCATTAAACCCTATTGGTCGCACAACTTTCATATATAAACTTATCAGTAGTATCCTTTAGTAATTAACTAACGTTACTCAACAGTTTATTATGTTTTACTCATTTATTTATTCTGTACAAATGTAGCTCTAATCAAATTATAAATGTCAATTCGCTGTTTATTTCTACTTGAATGTCGCTTTTATGATAATGGTAATTGTATACTGTTTCACTTTCTTTTATCGGCAAGTGCCTTACACACATTTATTGCTAAATATAGCAAGGTTTTATTAACAAGCTAATTACAATAACTGTAAAGTAATTATATAATACGTATTTACTACTTTATTTTTTTGATTTCCTATTCTTGTTATACTGCTTCATATTAATTACATACTGAAGTACTGTGAACGTTTCACATTTAGGCGACAGCAAACATGCATTGGATTAGTAACATCAGTTGAATGAGAACGGGATTAATACAAGCGACAAAACATTATGTTATACTTATATACTCATACTAGTAAGACAGAACTTGGTGTTTAGTTAACTGCATGCATTTATATTCATTCAGTGTATTAGAACTATTGGTAAAATACTACTTTTTGCTTTATTGCTCTTTAGCTCCTCTAGCAGTCCACTACATGTACGTCTAAGTGGTTTATCATCAAGTTCAGTTGAAGTAAGCTGGGGCACCACCTCCAGTACATATCGTAATGGGAAAAAAATTAACTGGG
>JALJAT010000408.1:0-16883 GCA_034768735.1 Schistosoma mekongi | reverse complement strand
TTCAACTAGCGTTACAGGAAAACAATTGCAACGAGCTGCCCGTCTATATCTGTGTGGTCGAAAGACACCACAAAAATAAGAAGCAAAGTAATTTGTGCAAATAAAACATAAGGTCAAGAAAAAGTTGGTTGGAAAGTATATATCCCAATACAAACAACACATTTTGGCAATTAGAACCATCAAAACCTACATTCTGAGTGGAATCTATTGAATTTCTCAGTTTTAGCATGATGGAGTTTAGGGAATTGCTCATCACAACGTAGAACATCGATAAACACTGACAGCAAAATATAAACGCACAGAACGACGGGATGACATATCACGCGCCGCAAGCACTCTGGACAATTATAACAATAAAGAATTGATGTAATCGAAATGAGCAATTATATTGTCTTAGTCTAAAGTTATGCTGCTTTACAAAATTCTGACTACAACAGACGAAAGATTTTGCAATATGACGCGATAAGTGCAAAACCTGAACAATGTTTAAGGATTCATTACCTATATGACAAGCTGTTATAAACTAATTAATTTCTGCGTGCTGGCTCCTAAAGTTTGGCTTTAGACTATTCGTTTCTTCCAGTAACGTTCTTCCTATACGGACAGTAGTATTGCAGTTTTGACGATAAATTAATCATACACACAAAAGATAGTTAAGCTGATAATTGTTGTTTCATTAAAAGTGAACAAACAAACACTTATCATGCGCAGTCACAAGATTAGATGCTGTCTACGGCCAGCGTTCCCAGAGTGATGAGTAGTTAGCTTTGCGGATTGACGGGGGGTTTTTTATTGATACGACGCATCAGTAATCAGTAGGGGAAGTTTGAAAAGTCATAAGCGCAGTTTTATTAAGGATGGAGGTCGTCGCATGCAATACTGTTACTTCAAGCCGATTGATGTGCAATTTGATCCCGAAGGAGTGCCCAAGCTTTCGCCTAATGCGAGACAGCTATACAAGACCTTTCTTTGCAGTTATGGGGGGAACTCATATGAGTGTATGTGTTGAGTATCCAGACCCTAAGACTAGCATGTGAAAACTGTCTCCATAATGTTACCTTTCTGCGTACATTCAAAGCGAATAAACTGAATTACTCTATTACAGATACATCAGCCGTAGCATGAACTAGAAGGTTTGCAACATAAGTCATAAGAAACCACTAGGAGCAAAATAAGAAATCACGAACCACCTGATGTTTGGCATTTTATTTTGGTATCTTTACCGTTTTTTTGAGTAGAATGATTCGGTAGATGCAATTGCTGAATCACTGATGACTCTGCATATAAAAAATAATGGATTGATGTGACGATTTACTTACGTATGTCTGTTTCGAATACGATACGTATATAACAGAGCGGATGTAGTGTAGGAGGATCAAAGTGGAGAGTATTTCTAATCCATTGCTTAATGCTGCACTGACGTCACAATTTGCTTCCACTACCTTACTGTAAGTAAAGAGTTAATATAATACTAGTTTTATTGCTCACTGGGTAATGATTTTAGCATTAACATATCGTATTATTGTCCCATCTAAAACAGGTACTTTTAAGATTTTATTCAAAGAAAGTTCAGAAAAGAATAAAATAGTCCGCATCTGCAGTTACACAACGGGCCCCGAGTCATAAATCATTAAAGTTCTCTCCCGTAAAAATCCGTGTTGGCACCTTTGGGCACAGTGTTGAAAGCAAGATCAGATCTTTAAAATGCTATAAGTTTTGAGGATTAACATTGATCAGTACATATGTACTGAGATATCTCACGCACCAATTCATGAAAACTGAAAACCAGCCTACAGTGCAATTATAATTTATATTAGCAAAGTCTTTCAAAAATAAGAATTAAACCTTTAACGTAAACAGAGAAAAATAGTGACACATTTGGGGTCGAAATACATTTCATATGAAAACAAACAGTAAAAACAGTCCACCCAGCCAAACTATATACCGTAAACCCTAAAAAAAGTTCATTCTGTATGGAGTTTAGAATAATGTACGTGAGACACAACAATGAGTAACACTAGTCTTAAATATGATACTGATGAAAACAACATACGGCTCTAAGTGTACCTATGGAAGCGAGATATTCAACACACAACAGTCACTTGGGAACACTCGAGGAGGAAGAAGTCGTGGAGGACCGGAAGAAGAGATGTATTATTATTGAAACAACAAAAGTACATACAAATACATAGGGTAATGTGGCGGGGGTTCCAAATGTGGGAGACGGTCAACTTTCTTCCTTCAATCTAAGACCCTCAAGCTTCTCGGCACATTCTTCCAGGTTCGCATTCGACTTGCCTGCAATGTAAGAAAGTAAAAACAACATTAGCGACCATTTGGAACCCCTGCAGCGCCCTCGTCTCTGTTACACCACTCCCCCTCGTGGAAGTGAGGCACTGTCCTCAGTGCCACTACGTGGAATCTGATAGGCATCTCCGCCCTCTGATGGTACTTCATATTCAGCGACGACCGGGGGTGTTTCCAAGGGAGAAGAGGAAGTAGTATTCGCTGGCTTCAGGTGATTGTAATGAGCAACTAAAACGTTGTCATTCGGTCTATCCAGATGACGGAGTACGAAGGTGACTGGGGATCTTTTGGCAACAATAATGAATGGACCTTGCCATGGTGCATTGTCTTCATTTTGAAGTCGAGCTAGTTCAACAAGGTCGATTCGTTGGATACGATTCAAGGCATGTATTCGTGATAAGGCGTCGGCAACCACATTGTTAGCCCCAGATATATGTCGTATATCAGTAGAGAACTGGGAAATGTAGTCTAGATGACGCGACTCTCGCGGAGAGTACTTATCTGAAGATGACTTCATAGAAAACGTCAGTGGTTTATGGTCGGTGAATATTGTAAATTCCCGGCCTTCGATGGAATGTTGAAAATGTCGCACAGCACAGTACATGGCTAGCAGTTCACGACCAAAAGTGCTGTATCTTGATTCGGTATCGTTTAGTCGTGTTGAGAAAAATGCTAAAGGTTTCCAAGCCTGGTCAGTCCATTGTTGCAGAACTGCGCCAATCGCTGAGTCAGATACGTCAACCGCGATGCTGACAGGGGCTTCGGTATTGTGATGTGCCAGCATAGTCACATTGGCTATTGCTTCTTTAGTCGCAGTAAAGGCTTTCTTTGAGTCTGCATCCATTGTGACCACTTTTTTATTTCCACGAAGCTGATCCGTTAGTGGTTTTATGACAGATGCACAGTTCGGTATAAACCGTCTGTAGAAACTTACCAATCCATTGAAAGCTCGCAACTGCTTGATGGTAGTTGGTTCCGGGTATTCCAGAATAGCCGCCACCTTGTGTTTTTGGGGTTGTATACCATTCGCATTTATAGTATGCCCCAGGAAGTCCAACGAGGTTGTTCCGATTTGGCATTTCTGTATGTTTATGGTTACTCCATATTGTTGCAGTCTACTAAAGACTGTGTCCAAATGTTTCATATGTGTTACCTCGTCTGGACTTGCTATCAAGCAGTCGTCGACGTATGCATAGACATAGTCAAGCCCGCGGAACACGTCATCAATGAAGCGTTGGAATGTTTGTGCTGCGTTCCTCAACCCAAAAGGCATTCGGAGGAATTCGTAAAGGCCAAATGGAGTTACGATAGCGGTTTTCGGGATATCATTTTCAGACATCGGTATTTGATTGTACGCCTTTACCAAGTCGAGTTTTGAAAACATTGTCATTCCCTTCAGAGTGGCCGTTAAATCGTGGATATGCGGTAAAGGGTGACGATCAGGCGTAGTTTGGGCGTTAAGACGTCGGTAATCACCGGTGGGACGCCAGTCATTGCCATCTTTCTTCGGGACCATATGTAATAGAGATGACCATGGACTACTGGAAGGTTGAATTATTCCCAAGTCAATCATATGATCGAATTCGTTTTTCGCAATCCTTAGTTTTTCAGGCGCGAGTCGGCGTGCTTTGGAGAATACAGGTTGACCTGTAGTCGTGATGTGATGTGTAACATTGCTGGTTACACATGATAATTTCGATGACGTCTTATTCAGATCTGGATACTTGTCGAGTATCGGCTGAAAATAAGGGTTAATTAAATGTTTAAAACGAAGAGGACATAAGCTACAACCTGTAGCAACGGTTCCACTAACGTATAGATTTGTGTTACTATCCACTAATCTCTTTTTACTAGGGTCCACAAGCAAGTTGTGGTGGCTAAGTAAATCCATGCCTATGATGGGTATTTTCACATCGGCGATGGTGAAAATCCAGTGTATGGGTTGCTGCAAACGATTAAGTTCCTGATCGACTAGTTCAAGAGCAGCATATGGTACAGGACGTCTCGGACGACAAATGGGTTTAGCATCTGGTTTCACGGGTAAATGACCTTTCATTTTGGTGCAGTGACCAAGGGTATTCTGAAAAACAGGAGCTAATTGTCTCTTCAGCTTTTCCAGTAGCTTTTCACCTGTCTGTTTTGCACGTATAGGGGTGTCTAATGACGGATACGACACGTTGCAAACACTGTTGATAGGTATATCCATTATTCCAAGTTTCTCTAGCATATCAAGACCAAGAAGATCAAGGTATGGTCGTTCTGTAAGATAGCATATTCCTTTGCAGCTATTTCCATTGAAGCAAAATTCACACTGTAATTCGCCAACCAGTTGCAGAACTCCTCCTGATGCGTTTTCAGCAATTTTCTTAGATGGCTTTATTGGCGGTTTCCCAAGCAGCTTATATGTTTCTCTAGACACTATGGTGATTTTGGATGCTGTGTCGATTTGAAGACGAGCTGATATGCCGTTAATCTGTATAGTAACATACTTTCTCCGAATGTCATAGTCTGTTTGAAAGGCTGCTACCAGAGAAAGTGACTGAGATTCGGCTGACTTCGCCATGTGTCGAGGACGTCTATGTTTCTTTTTGGACTGGGACGTACGATTCAGTGGGCAATCATCTTCTTTATGTCCATGTTTATTGCACTGCTGACATTTATGCTTCTTAAATGGGCAGAATCGTACATAGTGTCAATCACCACATAACCAACATGCAGTCGTTGGTTTGTTACCACTTGTTCTCGGTTTTTGAGCTTTTAACCTAGTAATAGCGTTGATACTACTGCAGGTTAAATTAGGATTTACCTGTTCAATTAACTGATTGTCGTGTCTGATGTTTTGTAGCCGCTTACACTCATCTGTCAATGTTCTGAGTGTGATGTTTGGATCTTGATCCAGTCGAGTTAAGAGTCTAGTTCTAATCTCAGCATCTTGCGGTGATTGAAGGGCTTTGATGAATATAAGGCATTTAAATTGATCTTCTGTCAATGAGCGTAACTTGAACCGTTCACACTCTCTGTTGACGATGTCTACTAGAGCACCGTATTCATCAGCTTCGCGTTTCACCAAATTAAGACACTGATAACAAATACTAAACAATGAAGATGATTCGCCGTATATCTCTGATAATTGAGCTACCGTCTCATCGAAGCTGAGCTCTCGAGGTAACTTTGGTAATATATGATCAGCATAGCGTGCATGTTCATTACTTCCCAGCTTACGCATCAACAATCGAGTCTTCCATGCATCATCTTGTTTACAGAATTCTATTCTAAATGTGTCTTCCCAACGCTTGAACCACATAAGGAAGGTATTTCCACTTTCGGGGTCATAATAGAATTCTGGTATGCTGTTGGCAACTGCATCACAAGAAGTACTTGAAAAAGCATGTGAACTTGAGCAATGGATGTTCAGCTGTTGCGTAAGAGTTTCTAACAGTCGCATTTGTGCATCAAGTTGTGCTTGCTGTTGTTGTAGTATTCGATTGAGCTGGTCATCTGATATCGGCATTTTGAACGTATTTTCCTTTTTCTCCGTCGCCACTGTTATATTTCCTAGATATAACGACCCAAATACTCCTATTGCTTAGTATTCTTAGACACCGAACACTCGACAAGATCCCAAATCAGAACACGTTTGAACAGTAACAAATTATATTCCAAATAACAAGGGTAGACAGAAGTAGGAATCGTTAATTAGACATCAACCCCCCCTCTTCAATCTTCTCTATGACAATTTGTTAGTTAAATAAGAAGTATGATCGCAAATGTCGTGCAAACTTACTTTAGAATATTACTAAAAGCCACTATAGATTGAATTTTACGTCTGACTAACTAACCATACCTAGTGTCGGTCTATTCTCAGACAGCTTTTATTTAACGTGTACAGCAACAGATTACTTCCCCAGACTCCTTTACCGTTGTATGATGATGACCTTCAGATTGAAATCACTCATACAATTTCTGTTTAAGTAATCCTTCGTAACGAAAAGCGCAAGACATGATACTGCAGCATCTTCTGTCATATATCACTTCCACTTTCCTTTTTCACTGCATAAAATAGACGCAATCTCTGTCGTACATTTTAAGGGACGTAGTCATTTACTAAGACATTTGACTGCATAAGGTATGCATGCAGAATTAATTAGTAAAAACAAACTTGTAAGGAAAGAACACTGCTAACTTGTTCACTTTAGAAGTTCGAATAAAATGCTTTATCTCGCCAGGAATGATTAAATACACCCACAGATAAGTACTGAACACTCAACGTGGACTGTAACAAGTTTTTTTCCAAAAGCATAAGTTACTAAGTCATAAAAATACTGCTACGCGAAACCTTAAAAAGAATAAATAAATAATTTCATGAAAACTTGACCTTAATCTTACTTTCAGGGAGGTAAGTTTATAAGAACCTACAGACGATAGGAAACCAAAGGAAGGCATTTATTTAAAATTTTTAAAAATACTATTGATTTAAGTATATAATACTATTACAAGAGAAATGAGATACCACCAACCGAAATAAAATAAGTCATGCAAAAAAGGACTAGGATGCATAAAGTAAAACAAATGAAAAAAACAAAGGCATAAAAACAACAACGAAAACATAATGAATATCATAAATGTCATGGTAAGGTGAGTATTGCACATACATAGCAAGAACAAATGCAGTCATAGTTTATACAAGTGAGGATAAAATGCCTAGTTTTGATTGTGGAGAGCCAATTCAAATTTAAAGTTGGGTAAGTGATGCAAACGCTGATGTATAACACCGTGTAGTTGAAATTCTTCACTATCTAATAAAACGAAAAGATAAATAAACATTTAGGCATAATAACAAGTTGTTACGTGAAAGAAGACGATTGAAACTGAAGTAATAGAAAGATTTTTAAGCATGATCAGAAAATTTTTAACCAAATACCGGGACAGATAATGTATGCAATAGCCATGGGATATATACCTAGGATTCAAAAGATGATTTTATGAATAAATTGTGAATTATTGTTACTGTCTCACGTTACGGAAGATGATTTGATAAGTGAATGAATAAATACAATGTTAATCGACAGGTGAGATGCAATGATAAGACGTGACCAAACCATAGCTATTCAGGAAACTGGATTATTGACTCAAATCACTGAAAGAGCTGATTATTAGCTAGGAGAATAGGATTTTCACCCTATAAAATAACATCCTTATATACACAATTTTATCACAAGACTAAACGTAATATATGTCACAACCGATGGTATGATATTAATTCATTATATTGTTTAGCAGAAAACAAAATTAAGATCTGACTATCGTGCTTAATTCTTGTTCAACATGTGTATTTGACGAAGATCTCAGATATCTTACCTTCTGGTGGGTGGCTACAAGAATGGTATACGATATTCATGAAAATGTAGCAGGAGGCTTTCTCAATGGATCCATAAACATAGTTGAGATAGATAATTCAATAAATGTTGAAATTTCTCTATAAAAGTTTCCATAAAATGAAAATACTTCATCGAAGATAATTTTACAAATTACATCATACGCTAATTTAATAATTACCAAGTACACTGATTATAATTTAACATGTCATAAGTATATAAATGACTTTCGAAAGTAAAGCTTTTCATACTTTTTGCCTTTTATCTTTCTCTTTGAAACTGGTAAATAGGAAGTTCCGTAGACTTGGGGGCAACTAAAAGTTAGTGTTAGGTGTTCGTGCGTCAAACATATAACAAGAGAAAAGCAAATTAAAAAAAAGCACGAGACTAAAATTAACAACTTACCATTTTTACTAACTAACAAATCTACCACAGCCAAAAGAACAGTAAACTGCTGGCCATTAAATAATTTTGAGTCAGATGGCATAGAAAATGGAGAAAATTTATGCTGGACCGTAATTGGACAAGTAAACTGATGTGATGGTGAAATTTGAACTAGAAGAGCAAGAATGATAGGTGCATTGTGTAGATCATCATTTGCGTCAGAATGTATATTGTTAACACAATCATAGGTCATCCTCGCGTTTTGTATGTGATTCATATTTCCACTTGATACTGTTATATCCTGGTTGACAGTCTTTTCAGGTTTATAATTATTATTAACAAGAAGTAGGTATATAGCTGTATACGTGGAAATGCATAGCCAATTGTCTTGTAGCAAATCCGGGTGAATACCATATAAAGGAAATAAGACGATATTCATTTCATTACTGATACTTAGTTGATTTTGATCACAGAAAAGCGGAACTAACTGAGAAGGTAATTAAGATTAAAAAAGACAGTTGTACATAGTCGTGATATAGAAAAATATCCTTTAATAACCCACAAGTATTAAAATACATTATAGTTAGTACGACCTTTACTGTTGGCGAGTTGGAACAAATCTGTGGATGTGTTCGTGGGTGTGCAATTATTAGTGGCTCTATACCAAAACAAAACAGCCGTCTAGTGTTTCCTGGTTTTCAATAGTTGCCTAACCCAGGATAAATTCAAATACCTGTATGTTAACTAGTTGTTAAGTAAATGATGTATTAGCGGCCAAATAATGCAGCTCCAGAATCAAAATGACAAAGAAGAACGTAGTAGAGATGCGTTGGATAGTGCTTTCAAATCACCATTGACATCTGAAAGACCATGATAATATTTAGGTAGAAGCGATGAAATACGTGTACGCATCTAAATGTGTACAATCACCAGAGGTTTTTTCATGATTTATACAGATTAAAGGTTTCCGATAATTTGAAATAATAATAGTTAATAGGAAAGACGATGGATTATTTACATAAACCCAATTACAAAAGATTATAGTGACCGACTAAGAAGTTATTCAATGAGTTCTGCTCAAAAACATTTCAAATCGTCAAGATCGCTTTTCGAATGGCTCAACAAGAACCTTTCGATAACGAGGGAAATCGTGAAGTGATAATTGCTACCAGCATCCGAGATCAACTTGATAAAAATGAAATGCATTTTTCATTTCACAATACGGTATATATTTATATATCAGTTGATTGAATTCGTCACGGATTGATGCTGGTAGGATATGATTGAAAACTACAGAGCACTTTATATATGCTTTAATGTTTGTATTGGTTACACGTTGTTTAGAGCTGATTACCATTGAAAATTGAACACTACTAGATAACTGTTTCGTCTTATATATGGAACACTTCAAATGTACATACCCACGACTCCACCACGAATTGAATTCATGACATTTACATACTGGATGAACGCTTACTTAACAATTACAAAGTCCCATTAAAGAATATCTATTCATTAATCTATAGTTTTCAGTAGTATTGACATTAACTTCAACTTAATTGTAAGCTTTATAATTAATGATCAGTATATGTCAAATATAACAATAGTTATTTTTATTATTCAGATATTTACAATTGTATAATCTATGTGTACTTTTGATGCAAAATATTATCATCATTATGATCATACAATAATAATTTTCGGTTATATAGTCTTTCTTTTATCCTTCTTTTCATTTTCCATGTACTATTAAAGTAATGAGCTAAAATATGAATGCACAATAATAATTTATTATTAGAATTTTAGGATGAATTTGTATATTCCCGTTGATTTGTTATAGACTGAAGCTGGTCAGTCATTGTTGCTATATGTGCATTCTGAGAGGATTGCCTCGATATAGCGAATTATTCACAAGTATTATTTAAGTTGAATTGTGACTAGCATGTGGAATCCAGGACGTGCGTTTCGTTCTATTTGAGACTCGTAGGCTAGATGTACCTGCATGCCAATGTTGATGTTCACAGTGGGATTCATCCGAATACCAAATAAATGAGTCCCAATTAGGACGAAACGCGCGTTATGGATCCCATTTGCCAGTCACAATCCAATATATATAATTATTAGGATCTATTCTTATAAACAGCAATAGTAGTATTATATGTTATTTTATTACTAGTATATTTATAATTGATAGTGTGGAATTATATGAATATATTTACTTTATTGGATAATTATTCATTTACAATAAATACACTGTTAAAATTTGCTTATTTCCCCGTAATATAAAGGATAACTTGTAATTAATTTGTATTCGAGCTATACTGCATTAATGATAGTAGAAAAAAGAGCAGATATGATACAAGTGTAAAGAATTAATTTATGAAAATAATTTTAAGCTCATAATTTAAGGGAAGATTGTTATATCTGAAGCATGGGTTGGCCGATATTATCGATTCTACTGTCTGCCGAGCTATTGTCTACTGATAACACCCAGTCTTGCCTCAATCTATTGTACAGACACAAGATCCGACCGATTACCAAGAAGCCCACTTATTACTCACACGAATATATTATAACCAATAATATACAAGATATATATACATAAGACCTGATCAATGTCGTATGTCTGACACACAATATTAGCCAATCACATTTCTTCTTCCAGACATGTCAAAGATAAAGAGTGAATGCACTAAAGAGACTGTGATTGATTCTGAGGTATGTCACCTTGTGTCGCCACCATCTAACCGTGATTATCGTACGAGTAGTATCGTACGGATAGTCTGCATCTATAAGTATTATTTAGATCAACAGTCAACGACTTCATGCAGTGTTTTGGTTTGGCCGTCTTTAAAAGTCAGGATTGCGCATCAAAGTAGGGTATGGTTCAGTATATGTAATATATGTCCTAATCATATTAATTTTTATTTGTTCAGTGAAATCAAAACACTAGTAAGTTAAACAAAAGGTAGTGATACAGCCTTACCATATGACTAGTATGAAGACATTTATGAGTACTAATAGCATTGTCTTTTTCATCAGTATGTGTTGATGTTGACGGATTCAAAAACTTTACTGAATGATCAGTTTGAATGGGTATATTACCACATTGAACTAGTTCAATCTCAGCTTCACAACATGTTAAATCACAAGTTGTTAAACCAAACGCTAAATCACATGATATAATTTCAATCAAACTTGAATGCTTCCTAATTTTATCACTGAGTAAATTCCAGAGACGATTTATATCAGAAGTGATAGCACGCACAAATACCGGGAAATCAGTGTAAGCAAGTAAATGCCATGGCCAAGAAGAAGGTGAACTGTATAAAATAGATAAAAACTGCATTCATTTTAGCATAATCAATAAGAACTTTTAATTACCAGACAGATATTAATGTTAATTAACTCATTTACCAGACACAGAATCACATTCTAAGTTTGAGAGCTAGTGATACTATCTGACTGCACAAATTGGAGTATATGAAGTCTCCAACAATAGCTGAAAGTGAAACGTCTTAAACACTAAGCCACCAGTCCATATAAATAGACATGTCTAATCCAACTTGGTAGACAAGTGCGAATTACCATTCCTAGATTTCAACACCAATATATGTTAGGGATGTTGGTACTACATTGGATAATAGAAAAAATGATCGTTAACAAGGCTGAAGCAGATTTGCATCTCGTTTAAATATGTTAGCAAAAATTAATAAAATTTAATTTTAAGCTTTTACAGACAACCAATACAAATGAATAGCAGAAGTCCCTAACTTAGCTCAACAACCTAGTGGAAATAGAAATGAAATATGCAGTTGTAGTGTTTTCAATGTTTAATCATTGTATCCAACTCAATATTTTTAGTCATCTTCTTTTAGGTGAATGGGTGAATACCATTCGAATTTATTTTACAAAAAATACTTCATTATAAGCGTATGCAGCTATCCACAGCAATCTTGTATGAACACATCAGTGTAGCGCATTACAATATGTTGGTTGTATAATGAAAATTATAGCTTGAAATGGAATTTTTAATGATAATTATACTCTAATATACGACAAGCATCCACTAAGTGAACAGAAAAATGATTGAGAGTGTTAGATACAACACATTTAACAAACACTGTAGATAACTTCGTAGACATGATACCATTAGAAAAAAACAGACAATAAACTAAGAGACTTGAGAATACTTGGAAAATAAAGATAAGCAAACAGAAAGAAAACTAAGATGCATTTAATTCATACCGCTTCCAACGTAGAGGAAAACATTATCATAACTAGTCGAATATATTAGTGGTGTATGGGTTCAACAATGAGTATTCAAATACAATGATGACAATTTAATGGGTGTTATCATTTTAAAACATTAACTTTGATGGCTGTCATGATTTATGAATTGGATCTACACTGAATATTATTTGACGATGTCAAAACTCAAAGAAAACGGTAGATGAGTGGTCAGTTTGTGATATGGACCTGTGGTATGAAGGACAGATGTATAGAAATGGCTTATGTTGGTCAGTCATAACTTCTTGGTTGAGATCTAAAACATTATGTAACTCAGTAGCTTGAAACTTCATCAGAACAGAGTTTAGTAGCGATTCTGACACAGTTATTATTCACACTATTAATACAAGTGAGGGGAACTCTTCTTGTATAGTCTTTGATGATAACATCTTTAACTGAATTGCATTATCTTATAGTCTTATTCATCGACAGATTTTGATCGTTTTTGAATTGTAATTGCCTTCTATCCTTTAATTCTACATGGAAGTATCTCCATGTTTATGTAGTGCCAAAGTTTTTTAATGACTCACTATACTAAAGTCTAAGTGTTTTAAATAAAATAATAGAAAAGTACAAATATAAAAATGGTCAGCGACGTGAAAGATATACATTATAATATAGCTGATTGCCATGACGACATAGGATGAATCGACTTCCAGGATGTGTCAAAATATTTGTTATCTATGTTTGTAGCAGATTGATAACTGTTGTGTACCACTAAAAACCAACCAGCTATAGATAACTGTCTCGTTCTAGTATGGAACTCCTCAGCAGTGCGCGCTTACGACCACACCATAAGCTATTAGGTCTAGCAGTAAAAGCCTAATCATCAGCACTGCAGGGTTAAGAAGTGGTAGGATTTTGACTACTAATACTTATTGACATAGATCTCTAGTGCTCATCTCTCCTCACAACACCAACGGAGTCACTTCCTATCAAAGGAGAATGAGCACTAGAGCTCTATGTCAAAATTAATATAATATCAAATCCTAACAACAGCTTCTTAACCTGCATTGCTGTGAGATTAGGCTTTTACTGCTAGACTAATAGCTTAGGTGTGTCGATAAGCGCGCCTGCTGAGAGTTCCATAAGGCTAGACGAGACAGTTAAACTATACTGGTTGTTTTTAGTGGTACACAACAGTTATCATCTGCTACAACATAATAACAAATAGTTTGACACATCCTGGAAGTCGATTCATCCTATGTCCGTCATAGGCATGCAGCTATATTATACTGTATATCTTTCACGTCGCTGACCATTTTTATATTTGTACTTTTCTATTATTTTATTTAAAACACTTATACTTTAGTATGCGTGATTCATTACAAAACTTTTGGCACTACCTAAACATGGAGATACTTCCATGTAGAATTACAGGATATAAGGAATTCCAATTCAAAAACGATCAAAATCTGTCGATGACATAAGACTATAAATAATTCAATTCATTAAAGATTTTATCATGCAAAGCTCTACAAGAAGAGTTCCCCTCACTTGTATAATAGTGTGAATAATAACTGTGTCAGAATCGCTACTAATCGGTTTCTGATGAAGTTTCAGCCTACTGAGTTACATTGTTTAATCTCAACCAAGAAGTTATGACTGAAACTAAGCCATTTCTAACATCTGTCCTTATAACCACAGGTCCATACACCACTGACCACCATCTACCGTTGTTTCTTTGAGTTTTTGACATCGTCAACTAATATTCAGTGAGATCCATTCATAAATCATGACAGCCTTCAAGTTAAGTTTTTAAATGATAACACCCATTAAAATTTTTCATCATTGTATTTGAATACTCATTGTTGAACCCAACACCACTACTATAGTCGACTAGTTATGATAATGTTTCCCTCTACGTTGGAAGCGGTTTAGGAATTAAATTCATACTTGTTTTTCTTTCTGTTTGCTTATCTGTTATTTGCCAGATTCTCAAGTCTCTGATTTAGTGTCTGTTTTTTTCGAATGGTATCATGTCTACGAAGTGTATCTCCAGGGTTTGTTAAATGTGTTGTTCTAACACTCTCAATCATTTTTCTGTTCACTTAGTGAACTCACGCTATGTCGATATTAGAGTATAATATCATTAAAATTCCATTTCCAGCTATAAGGGTCATTAGACACAACCAACATATTGGAATGCGCCTACACTGATGTGTTCAACAATTGCTGTGGATAGCTGCATACGCTTATAATGAAGTATTTTGTAAAATAAATGCGAAGGGTTTCACCATTCACCTAACAGAAGATGACTAAATATTGAGTTGGATACAATGATTAACATTGAAACACTACACCTGCATATTTCTTTCTATTTCCACTAGGTTGTTGGGCGAAGTTAGGGACGTCTGCTATCATTTGTATGGTTGTCGTAAAGCTTAAAATTAATTTGATATTTTTGCCAACAATTTCAACGAGATGCAAAGCGCGCAGCTTGTTAACGATCATTTTTTCTATGTATCCAAGTGTATACCAACATCCCTAACCTATATTGGTTTGAAAAGCTAGGAATGTAATTCGCACCATTGTCTACCAATTGGATTAGACTGTCTATTTATATGGACTGGTGGCTTATGTTTAGACTTTCACTTTCAGCTTATTGTTGGAGACTTCATATACTCCAATTTGTGCATCAGATAGTATCCCTTCTATCAAAACGTAGAATGTGATTCTGTGTCTGGAAATGAGTTAATTAACACTTACTTCTGTCTGGTACCTTAAAGGTTCTTATTGAATTAATGCTAAAATGAATCAGTTTATCTCTATTTTAATAACAATTTTTTCCCTTCTCTTGGCCATGGCATTTACTTGCTTACACGACGGTATTCCCTGGTATTTGTGCGTGCTACAACTTCTGATTAAATCGTCTCTGGAATTTACTCATTTATAAAATTGTGAATCATTCCCGTTGCTTGAAATTATATCATGTGATTTAGCGTTTTGGTTTAACAACTTGTGATTAACATGTTTTAAGCGAGAGTGAACTAGTTCATGTGAAAATACCCATTCAACTGAGCTTCGTAAATTTTTGAATCCGTCACACAAACATACTGATTGAAAAGAAATGCTACTTAGTACTCCATAAATTCTTCATCTAGTCATATGTGTAAGGCTTTATCACTAACCTTTGGTTTGTTGTTTTAACTTACGAGTGTTTTGATTTCACTGAACAAATAAAAGTAATATGAGTGGCCATATTTACATATACTGAACCTACCCTCCGTTGATGCGCATCCTGACTTTTAAAGACGGCCAAACCAAACACTGCATGAAGTCGTTGACTGTTTGATCTAAATAATACTTATAGATGCAGACTATCCGGACGATACTACTCGTACGATAATCACGGTTAGTGGTGGCGCCACAAGTGACTACCTCCAGAATCAATCACAGTTCCTCTTAGTGCATTCCTCTTAATCTTTGACAGTCGGAAAAGAAATGTGATGGCTAATATTGTGTGTCACATACGACAGATCAGGTCTTATGTCTATATATCTTGATGGTATTGTTATACAATCTATTCGTTTGAGTAATAAGTGGGCTTCTTGGTAAATCGGGTCGATCTAGGTCTGTAATAGAGGAGGAAGACTGGGTGTATACAGTAGACATGCTCGGCAGACAGTAATTCGATAATATCGCAAACCCATGCTTCAGATATAACAATCTTCCCTTAAATTATGAGCTTAAATTATTTTCATAAATTAATTCTTTGACACTTGTAGCATATCTGCTCTTTTTGCTACTATCATTAATGCAGTATGCTCGAATCAATTAATTACAAGTTATCCTTTAATTCGGTGAAATAAGCAAATTTTAACAGTGTATTTATTGTAAAGAATATTATCCAATAAAGTAAATATATTCATATATTCCACATATCAAGTATAAATATACAGTAATAAATGCCATATAATACTACTATTGCTGTTTTAAGAGAGATCCTAATAGGATATATATTGGATTGTGACTGGCAATGGGATACCATAACGCGCGGTTTTCGTCCTATTGGGACTCATTTTTTGTATTCGATGCATCCCACTGTGAACAATCACTTGGCATGCAGTACAGTCTATCCGCGAGTCCTCAAATAGAACGAAACGCACGTCCTGGATTCACATGCTAGTCACAATTCAACTTAAATAATACATTGGAATAATTCGCTATAATCGAGGCAAATCCATCTCAGAATGCAACATATAGCAACACTGACTGACTCATCGTTCAGTCTATGAACAATCAACTGAATCTACAAATTCATCCTAAAATTCTAATAATAATTATTATTGTCATTCATATTTATCTCATTACTTAATAGGACTGGAAATGAAAAGAAGGATAAAAGAAAGAACTTTATATACCCGAAAATTATTATTGGATGATCAATAATGATGAGAAATGTTGCATCACAAGTACACATAGATTATCCAATTGTAATATCTGAATAATAAAATAACTATTGTTATATTTGACATATACTGATCATTAATTATAAGTTTCCAATTAAGTTGAAGTTAATGTCAA
>JALJAT010000407.1:0-16919 GCA_034768735.1 Schistosoma mekongi | reverse complement strand
AAAATTATGCTGTCTTGTAAGGCTTTTAAATGAGAATAGTGTGAGATTAGAGTTGTTTTGAGTATCATCATGTACTTGAAATATTGTGGATTACATACAGTCTAAAGTGGCAGGTGTCATTTGGTACGACTAATTATAAGCGATTCTTAGTAACACAACTGACTACATAGTTCAGCATAAGATTTATAAGCATTAGTATTTGGACGTCAGGTGAGAATGGTGAAATTAACCTTGTTAAGACAATAATAATGATAATTATTCTCGCACAGTAGCTCGCTGAAATAGTGTCGTTCAATTAAAATGGAGAGGAGGTTCTGTGCAAGGGCAGAGTAGGAGAAAAAGAAATAGGCAAGAGTAATAAAATTGTGTAAATCGTTTTATTAAAGTCCTAACCCATGGAAGGGATATGGGTGTTACGCATTCCAGTTTGAACCAGTATTTAGGGTTTTAGCTCGAAGCCCTATGGCTTCGGCGATGTGCAGAGACGAGCGACGAATTCCTCTCCGGAAATTTGTGTGCCATGGGATGCGGTATACCACTCTGAGCACTTTATTCTGTCTGGTCATGTACTGGTCTATCCAGTGTGGCAAATAGAACTACGTATTGATTTACACTGGCCCTTTATCAAACTATGATGGTGGGCTCGTGATCCGGTTGGTTAGGTCGTCTGGTCGCGGCCCAGTAAAGCTATCTCCACATAAGCACTGAATCCATAAACGCACATGAATTGGACACCAGTTAACTTATCGTCTAGTCGTGAGTAGCTATCACAGGGCGGCTAGCATGATAAAACCTAAATTTGCTGCACTTAACGTTTCTTTTTACGCTCTTGTGCTAGTACCTCTAACTTATTTCACTTGCTACCTCCCATTTAAATTGGAAAGTAAGAAAGACGGGTTTCTTCTTTGACGCAGTTTCAGGGTTACTTTTACTTTTGACATCTTTTCCTTAGAAAAGTATGAGGACTTGGGCAATTTCTGCCATATACTGAATATGGGTGGTCAAAACTCATGTTTATGGTGTATATTAGCAATTTTTGCTGTTCGATGTTCAGCATCAATTATCAAAAGTTAACATTTAACACATCATCCTATCGCAAGTTCGGAAACTGATAAGCTTGTCGTACTAACAACTGATAGCTTTGAGATGAACCGTTCATCGAATCATTATAAGTAACATAAACGAATTTTTTTTAATCATGCGATTGGGAAGGCGCATTAGCAGAGCGATGTGATGAAGTATATACGTAATTCATTCCACAAAATCTGACCACACATAATTTTGTTATGGCCTTTATGTATGAAAGGATAAGGTTACATATAGAAACTGAAGATATAATAGAAACATTATTTTACCTCTACTCGAATCTAATACATCATTACCAGAGTATGGATAGTGATTAGTACAGATTTCTTTGATAGGTATATTTCCTAAATGTATCTATGAATGATATATTAATAAAATGTTTAATCGAGTTAGTTCTGCTTTCAGTATTACCATTTTTTTACAATAGTAAACCAATTTTAAATAATTTTATACACTTTAGTGTATTTTTAAACTATATCTACTTATCGACTGAATTCTAAATTAAAAATAATGTTCTAATTGCTATTGGTGTCCATTGGTTGTTTTAATTTCCAACATAGTTACTATAACAAAATGACAGAAACCATTGTTGAATAAATTCAAATAAATTAAAAGTACATGTACATACTTATCTAGAAATACTGAGGTCAGCTTAAAATTCATTATTGTTGAATGAACGTGTTCAAATTTTTCTACGTGATAATTTTAATAAATCATTAGTTTGTTTAACTGAAAGTTTAAATTCAAAAAAAAATATTTTTTTTCAAAATTGTACACATTTTTCAAATTTCAATATTCATGTTGAGATGATAAATAAATTACAACTTTTTAGAAGATAAATAGTTATGGATATAAATCGTAAATGATAAATTTCAGACAGTTTGCTAGCCTCACGAACTAAAATGTAACTAGAACGTCAATATTTTCAGAATGTACTAAGTTTTCATTATCCAATTCGTTACATTCCCTTCAACTAGATACAGTTAATTAGTATAATTCTAAAACATAAAGTCATGTACATTAATGGGCATATATTTCTATAAGGGATATATTACTGGTTTCTATTTTGAAATTCAAAAGGGTTTTCAATAGAGTATTTATAATGCAGTAATAAGAGGAAGTTCCCTAATTTACATGATATAGATTCAAGAAATACATTTGGAGCAATCTGATCATATATACACTTGCCAAGGCATTTATACATGAAAGATAATGGTCACTTAGACATTGGTATAAAAACACAAGGTAATAATATAACTTGTGAAATACACTCAACCGAGGAGGGTTTGGTGAACGCACAATTGTTTTTAAACGCACACCGCGAAATTCCTCACAGCGAATCTACAACAAACGACGGCTAAGGCATTCTTATACATCACCAATAATGATGATTTGATTTCATTTTGTTGGCTTACTCAACTAAGTGTGTTTACCAATACCCGATGAAGGTATGTTTAGCCGGTACATTTACTTTGTCCTTCAAGTTCCTTTGTTTCTGAATCCATTTAAGCATCTTTCCAACTACCTTTACATACAGGTCACGAATTATTCTTCTATGTATGTGTGTCCGCAAATACAGGTAAACTAAAGACACTAGTGAAATTACACATTTGTTTTTACATGCTGTTTAGGTTTGTTGTGAATCAATGACCCAGACCTTTTCAATTACAATTACCTTAGCTGAATAAAATGCCCCTTTAATTAACTAATGTCGCCTTTAATTTAACACAAGGCTATTTGGATTACCTCTGAATGTTAAAGTGTATAGACTACTTTCTTAAGTTCGAGAATTACTGTAAATTTATGATACTGTAAGCCTATCTCCACGCCTATAACCTAATGGATATCCGTTGGACACTAACTTTTTTGGGCCAACCGATTTATATGTTTTTCCCCCTCAATCTACATTAGCATAAATAACGGGTGGATCCCATTCAATAACCGTTTACTAAACCTATTTTATGCTGCCGGCCAGATAATAGACTCGAAGTTTCATATAATGCCCTGTTCATGAATGTTTAATGTAGACACGTGGAAGTTGATTGAACCATCCTCCTCCAGATCTGAAAAATAGATCTCGGAAATGAAGTTGGTTACGCTTTCCCCTCCCACAACGAAAAACTAATATGGTTTTGGGAATTATTATGTTTGACTGAGTACACTATTTTCATCATCGATTTTGCACAAATACAGAATTAGTCAATTCCATTATAAAGACGCATCCTCTTCATTTGGATCTCGAGCTATGTTTTTTTCACATGTCCGAATACAATCAGGTCATAAAGGTCATCAAGGACTACCCATAGCAAATACATCAACCTGGTGGAAATATTTACACTCAAGTGGAGACTAGATCTTATCTGTCCATAATAATAATAAATCTTTAATAGTTGTTAAGGATAGCCTTGAAAGATACTCAACATCTACAGCCCGTCACATTATAATCAAGTCTTTTACAGAGGAACATATGCAAACATAGGATTTTCATCAAAAAACACATTGTCTTCTCGTGATATGAATTTTCCGCAATATTACCCTAACTAGCTCAAGTAAATCCTCATAGATAAAAGACTGAAGTCCTAAAACAATGATACTGGACTTATTACGAAATTAAAACGTAATTTAAACAATACAGGGTTAATGTAGGGCCCAAAATCGCTATGTTCAACAATTGAGACTTTCATAGTATAACAATAAACCTGGCGATTGAAGTTAAACATGCTATGTTAAATCTAAAATAGTTGGATATGACTTGTGGAACTAGGAACAAAATCGAAAGGAAAAGGGTGCTCATAAAAGATGACTTAATAATAATCGCGACTTTATAACCGACTACTTATAGATACAGATACGAGCGTGTGAAGTAGTAAAGCTTTGTTAATTTAATAACTGGCAACCTTTAAAACATATTTTCCTGCTTGCACACTAGTACTTTTGCCTACTTCTACGATAAAGTTATGAGTAAAGATATAGCGAAAATGTTTGAATATTACATGTTATTAATTTAAACCATGAATTGCTGCATTATAAATAAAGTAGATGTAAAATCTTACTAGTTTTATTCATATAAACTGATAAATGAACCTACAACAATGCATTTAAAAGGTTAAAAAAATCACACATGGTTACAATCTGTTCTTCAAAAGGATCACTTTTCAACTGAATGTGTAGAACAGATCAGTTCTAAACCACGTATATGTTCCAGTTGACAACGTAGAAATGAACTATGAATGATTTAGAAATGGTTTATGAAAAAATTCTATTTGTTCGCAAACGATGCACATTTGAACTTGATCAGGAAACTGAGGCAATGATACTTTACTGGTCAAGTAGATTTTATATTTGTTAACTGGATTTTTCGGTGAGGTGTTATGAAATGTTGCTATTATTGCAACCAGATGAATTATTAACAAATAAATCTTATTGTCATAAACGTTAGATCAAATGCTTTTAAAGTATTTGTATTTATGAGTATATGTGTTTCACTTTGAAAAGAACTTAAGTCTAACCTGATCCAATGAATACGAAAAATCGTATTAACCGTGAATTAAGTCCTATTCCTTCATCTTTGACAATGATGGGAAAGTAAATTGTTTCTAGTCTAACATGTAGCAACTCAACTATTCAACACTTGAATATATAGTGTAAATCCAAAGGTAGAGGAAAATATTTCCAGACCATTTTCCTTATCACACCGTTGTTTTTCGATACTGATTTTTTAATAACTCGGATTATTCACGGACAATTGCAAGTAAACGAAGATCACTTTACAAGAGTATATCTTCACTGAATATATTTTTTAACATATTTTTCACCCTTAAAGTCCTGACTATTATGATAGAGTAAAGCTTATGATGAGTTTGATAATATTGGCAGAAGTACAAGTGGACCTCAATAATACACTACAATTTGAAGTAAATTAATTTTTCAATAAAATAGCTATGGTTTTTCTTGAGTCAGTATGTTGCCAAAATTCTATCGAAGCTAAACGGAATGAGTAATTACAGACTGGTGGCTGTAATTAAAACTTGCCTGTCTAAAATTACTCAGTGCTAAGAACTAGACAAATACAATTAACAAATGATAATATACCTAGCGATGATTTTAAAAAGACTAAGCAAAGTAGTCTGACGTTCTATATCTAAAGCTGGGTAATTGGGTTTGGACCTCTCCATAGTAACTTACTTGCCTTCTCAAAAATACATTGTGAATTATTACAAAATGTTAACGTCATTCTTAACATTACTAATGGACCAATTCTAAACCTAACATTTATCACTGTTTTATACCATGAACTACCGAAGTAGGTATTTTTGACTCTTTCTTAGAAATGTAGTATTAAACAAATTATCACCAAATCAATTTCAATCTATTGTAAGTAAATCAAAAAGTAAAAGGACAACATCTTTATTCTATTCTACAAAACAATATTAAGTGTTTACACACATGTCATTACGTTGTAATTAAACCATCAAAATTTGAATATGATTTTTCCTTTAGGTAATAATATAATGTCAATAGTATATGTATTATTCAACGATAGGGAGGAAATAAGTTGTTTATTCAAATAATTTTGACATTTTTTTTTTTGTCACTATATGATAGAAAAGTATTAATTTGTTCCGTCGCTTTATTTTATCTATTGAAATTACTGTAAAACGATAAAGTTAAACAATTCAAAAAGGAAAGTGTAAATAAAGTTTCAGTTTCAATTTTATCAATTTACTACTTTTTTTAATAAACATTTGCTGTTTACTATTCAAAATAAAACAATTTTTTTAAAAAAAATTCAGTCTTTTATGAGTCTGTTGTTTCTATTTTTTGTTCAATTATTTATTTATATAAATAGTTTATATGTGAACATATGTCGTGTGTGTGTGTTTTTGTAACGCGCTCGTTCCTCAAATTGTGACATAGTAAACAAAAGTAATTTACCGTAACGGATTTAACAACATTTTTTATTTTGGCGGACATTTTTGAATTTGAAAAAACAAATAACTAAATAAAAAGAGAATTATTACCTCATAAAGAAGAAGAAAACAAAAGGAAGAATAATTTAAAATATGTTATTTGTTTATTAAATAACTAATCATTCAAAAAAAAACAATCAATAAACTCAATAATCAGCTCGGATATAAATGAAGCTGAAAGTAATTCACATAAAAGTTATTTGATGTGCATCACCTATAATCGGTGTACATATCACAATTTATGTAAAGTAAAAGAATGAAGCTATAAATAAAGAAACGATGAGAATTAAACAATCTTGAGGAATTTCAAGAATCACTGATGCGGTTTTTTATTGACAACGGTAGTTACGTAGACAAACTCTGAAACTGTAGACGCTGCTTAGTATATTTACACAAAAGACAGAATTCACTTAATTTCGGCTTTGTTAACTTTAATCTCACGGATGTTTCATATGCTTTGGTAAGAATATTTGAATATAATTATGAATAGGTAATAGCTACTAGACTAGCCAAATTTAAAATATTACCTATTTTGAGATACTTTTTGACAATAAATTGGTGTTGCATGCGTATAACTTCCTACTCTGGATTCAAACGACAATAACGAAAAGCATCATAAGCAATTTAGTATTTAGGCCTAAATATTTGGAATTTTGGTATCCGTTAAGATTTAATTGTTAAAATTTCATCTTTGATCAGGAGTTCGGGTTAGGAATCTGATTTTTGGTATGGATTGGCACCGATTTACTTCACGTTTATTACTGAAGACTACCAATAGCATTTATGGCATTAAATCGTGTTAACAATAGAATCTAGAATTTTACTTCGAACTAGGATTTAGTATTTAGAATATGGGTTAGTTTGAATTTAGGAATAGGAAAATTGTTGCTTATTTAAGACTTAGAGACAGAATTGTGCTATTGTCCGATTCATATAAGAATAGTAGTTACGATTGGTTGCATTGTCATTTGTGTATAGGTTTTAGAAAACCTTAATTGAATATGACTCACTCATCCTACCAACGCCTCCTTCCTATGGAAGCCTTAAGTAAATTGAAATTTGTAGTAAAAGTACATATATATATATATATATATATATATATATATTATATGACCATTTGTTGAACGGCTGTGTATATGTCCATCTATGGATAAATCTTTACCTTTTACTAACGTTTTCGTGAGGAGGGGAGCACGTTTTTACGAGGTCTCCGTAAAATTCTTTTAATGAGAAGGATCACTCTTTCTGCTTACCTTACGTGATTGGTTTTTGCGGAGTAAACCTTTTTAAGGTGATCTTTAGGATCACTCAAGTTTTGGCAGTATATGCTATATCCACAGTATTTCCCGAAGCATTCGTCGTAACAATTCCTTCTCACAAACCAGTGTTTATTGTATGAAATCTAAGCTTTCCACTTTTTATTTTCTTACTCTAACTTCGTGAGATAGGTAAAATTTTATACCGTGTGAAAGGTGATAACGGTAGCACACACTGCCCCTCAGTCCTAACAAATATATTAAGGTAGAAACGTAAGTAATATATTATTTGTAAGTAAGATGCTAGCGTAGGAATGGCTATTCCTCATATGTTTTGCTTCCTAACAAGGGAAACCGCTCTGCGTCTTTCCTCAGATTTTGGAATATTAGGTTTTCTTCCGCAGTAACACTGTAAATGGCATATTGGTTGTTGGTCCAAACGGAATTTAAATGTGAACTAAGAAGTATATCCTCACGTAGAAATATGTTTATAATCTGATACGTGATAGTAAACTTTGTACTCTTAAACAAATTTTAGTTTTATTTAAGTCTGCCAAGAAACACCAGTAATTCATATTTCACAATACGTCTATAAAGTTGGTTTGGCGCGTATTTGGACAGTAATAGCCTTCAAAAAAACGTACATAATCTCATACAACTAAAATTTATGTTCACTGAGGTCTTTATAAAGTTTACACCTTTGTTCTTGAACTAACGACTAAACTATATTTAGATCATCACTGTTTAGAGTAATAATTTAGTTGATAAAGTAGTTTCACATTTCAAGAGTTCATCAATAGATGACAAGATTATTATCACTAATAGCTAACAAAGCTTTTAAATAGCATTTTATATGAACTAGAAAGTTATAAAATTGAACGATGCCCATTTTTCTTTATGGTAGAGAATGACTTGGCCGTAGACATAAGATCTTTGAAACGATTTAACTTATCTATTTCTAAAATTATCAACAATAAATTAGATGACAGTTGTGGCAACAGAACACAAACGTGATTCATAAAGTATTAGGCAAATTATGCACACATTTCTGCTACATCATATCGGTCAATAACCACATAAAATGACTGGAAATTCACAATCTAAACTAACACTTATTAGATGAGTAGACTTAGACGTTTTTCTATAAAATCAATTGTTAAAAATTTTATTCTGTGAAGAAATCTATCCCATCGGTTTGTTATCGAACCATACAAACATATATATATATATATTCTATATCTATATATATGTATATATAATAGGCAAATGTATGATCGCAAAATAATCAGTAGTTATTGTTTGAAATTTCAACTACCTAGTTTTAAATAATAAATTAGCAATGAAGGACGTGATTTTAGGACATGTAAAATATGTAATCAGGAGGGGGAGATTATGTCGGTGAAAATCGAGAAATCTGGTTAGAGATAGTCATTACCAAAATGAGATAATAGTAATAATGATGATGATAATAATAATTGTAGTAATAATTATCATCGTAATTATAATAGTGAAGTATTAGTTAAATTATAATGTTGAAATATCAAACTGATATAAATGATAAGTATTTATTTTTCAGTAGTGAGCACATCGATTTCACTTTCTATATAAACAACTGTTACCTATCTATACAAAAACAATCAAACAACCACATGTTACTAGACTCGATTAACAAAAACAGTCAGTAGAAATACGGAACTAAAATAAAGTTATATGAACTTTGATAACAACCATTCATACATACGTCGTCAAAGTAATCTAACTAATTTTTTTGGTATGCATTTTAAACATGTTAACATCATGAAGACGACAAATCTTACAAGTAAGTCAACGGTAAGTGGTGACCAACCGTTTATTATTCCGGATGATTTTGTGGAAAAATATCATAATTTAAACAAGTAATATTCAATTTACTTCTTTAAAGCTTTGAAGACCAAAATCTTGTTGTTACTAAAGTTTTACTTAATATATTCTCCAATCAATAGGCATGCTTTTCATTCTCCCCGCTACACAACTGAATTTTTTAAATCCATTATATAGCGTGACATTGTCCTTCATCAATAATTCCATCATATGAATGTAAGTGATCTTCCCAATTTTATCTTACAATTTCCTTAAAAAAACCTTTTGTTCACTTGGTATTTAGTTAAACTATGATGGACACTTTAATCGCTTTCATGTTAAAAAGTTAATCACAATAAGAATTTTGTTTGATAACTTTAGGTTGGTCGATACCTAACAAAATTAAACGGATAATTTGTCTCTACTCACAAGATGATTTTCCAAGAAAAAATAAAATGCGCTTCCTCCCCGTCCTGGATTCCCTTGTCAGTCACAATCCGACTCAAACAATACTTGTGAACTATAGCTATATTACACAATCTGCTCAGAATGCACATATGGAAACAGAGATTGGTCAATTTTAGTCTATGACAAATGCAACAGGAAGCTCTAATACATTCTAAAATCAAATTAAAATAAGTTAGAATAGAATTCAGTAAATGACACATTGATTTACCAATCCAAAAACCAGCATGTTTCATGTTTTTATTAGATTATGAACGAGGGGTTGTGGTTAATTATATAGAGAGTGGTTAAACTACTACGTAGAAGACATTCAAGTTAATTTTACTTAGATTTTCGTTTATTCGATGGTCAAATATGCTATTATAAGTATAATCTCGTCCACAGACACGAAAATCAAGTGTCTTGAGGTCATTCCATGCTCATAAGCTATAACATTTTAAGTAAAGTGCATTCCGATTGCATAAACAGACATAATTGGTGTCGGCATTCATTAAGATAACTGTTTATTTAGAGAAATAAGGTTTGAAAATTTAGAAATTATCCTCATTCAATTAATAATTATCTTTGGTGGCAGTAATTAAGTTACCGTTGTAATGTGGTTCTGATAGTAACATCAAATATGTAGAAAAACACTATTACCTCATCTTTAACATTGTTATTATCGCTAAGTGAAAGCACTTAACAACTCATTAATTTGCCTATAGACAATGGTCAACGTTGAATAACCGAACAACCATAAAAACAATTACATGTTATAATACGATATTGACAAAACAGAGGATTTATATTTAATATGTTGTGTTTTGAAAGGCAATCTGTTTTCCTCTTAAATGTTCACATTATCAGATCGTACTTGTCATTAAGTGTGAGCTACTTTACTTACAAGAGAGAGTATCGAAACCGTTTACTCTCTGTTTTAGGAATTGTGTTTCATACTAAGAACTTTCGTATCTGTTTCTGTTTTCCTATAGCACAGCGTAATTTAGTACAAACAAACACCTGTAAAACATGAAGACTGGTTATTGGGACTAATCCTCCATATCCTATACGGATGTCATATCCACCTTTCGTACCTAGAGTCATCACTTACTTACTATTTCACAAACTAGTATTTGGTACCATAGTTATAACGTTTTTATATAATACGGTTGAACAACATAAAAGAATGAAGTTAGTAATACGATATGTGTATATGGGCTATACAAGGGTCTCGGTAGATTATGGGTATTTAATGATTTTCCGAATTGCAATGCGTTACTCAGTTATTGCTATTCACGAAACGCGGTAGGATGATTTGCGGCTATTAATGTGCAAGAAAGCTTGTTGATCCCATTCTGTTGTATCACAACAAACCAAAACAGTTCCTAATTTTATTTGTTTTTATTCACATGATACTGTATGTTATTATTCATGTGATCCTTCATTTTTGTAATTGCTTTTATATCGACTTTTCTATTACCCTTAACTACATTTTCTTGGACACTACGTTAATGTGACCCACAAGCGGAATCTTATATGGTTACTCCTCTCATTCACTCCCTGCTAGAGTGGCCCGCATATGTGAAGTTAAGTGTTTTAGGCATATAATAATATATACTGAGTTTGCATGATCTTAATATACAAACAATCGATGTCAGTTCGAATATTAGCAGATCGTGTTCTTACTTGCGTTATTTTTTTTCAATTGTGATTATCGAGAAGTCTGGTAGCTTCTACGCTTACATTAGCGATAGTATATCACCGAGTGGTTGTCGAGTAACCATATCGGTTATTGGTACGGAGTTGCATATTTCCCTTAGTAATGTTTACCATAATAGTTTCACATAAATCAATAAAAGCCGGTTATTATTAAAAGTTATTTGAATATGACTGTGTAATCCAAGTTTTATGGAGTCTTCCATCCTGCCTCAGTTAAACAGTAAAAGAATCCTGATCTCAATGCTCATAGTATTCAAATGAACACATAACTTATATAAAAAGTACTATGCTTGTAAATAATATGAAATTCAAGTTTCCCCTAATGGTATTCACTTCAAATGGTCATTATGAATGTTATAATTAAATGTTCATGATTGAAATGGTTGAATATGTCCTCGAAATGAAATGATAATGTCGGGAGTTATATGGAAAGTCATAAAAATGTTTGGAAAAACCGCATTTAAATCTACAGTGGTTACTCTCAATATGTCTTTGCTTTCTAAGATACAATTATGGAGAAAATAAAACAGAAAAAAAATCGAAAATTAGCAGGTTATATAAGGGCGGATGCAAAAGTCAATAATATATACATGATAACCATAGAGCAAGAAACTTAAAGACATTTTCATAAGAAAAAATTCACTGTTAACAACAGATTAGCTTAAATTACTGAACTGTCAAAGTTACATAAGCAGTAATGCGATCTGGACGAGCATGTAATTCTTGAAAAAGTAGGTAATGGGAAGGTTTTATAGCGAAATTCGTTCTGTTTGAATAAGAGCAGGGGGATGAGAGAAAATATTGTAATCCAAAACATGTTACGAATCAGTGTATGAATGATCCAGAGTTAGTTTAGAGTAATCAATCGTTATTCACTTGACTGGTATGAGTGATACCTCTTTTGTTGCTTATTAATAAAAATGCTAAAGTTTGAAAAATTCAAATATGCACTTATCAGTGTTGATGCATGAACCGTCACGTTCACGAAATTGTAGGCTTACAGTGAAAACTATATCACTAATAGAAATACTCATACGTTAGTTGATGTCACTCTGAGATTCGGTGGCCTGTTAAATTTTTAGCCCTTCCAGTTCCCAAATATCTCAGCAAGCTAATTTTCGTTTCCCTTCCCCTGCTTTTGTGGTGACGAACTACCCGGTTCCCATCATGTTTAACCGTTGGACCCGTGAGCCAGCATTCCAAACGGCTGCTGCAAAGTATGGGGAGGTGTGCGTCCTTCTGAGGAGTTTCAAACTAGATTAAAAAAATATCTAGCATTGCGATGTCTTTGGTGGCTGTAAAAACTCCACGGTTAGTTGTGTATCAAATAGACTTCAACAATCTTCACAAAGTCTAGTCCTAATCTATGACTTTTCAAATAAATCCATATTACAGATTGACTGAAAGTTAGTTCTGTCATTCGAATTAATTAACCGAAGTATACTTTGTACTCGTAGCGGCATTTTTTAGTAAGTTACCTAACATTTATCTAATCGCTATTATTAACAGAGGTACTGTTTGCAACAATTCCCAGCAAATGTGCATTCACTGGGAAAAGGATAAATATTTGTTTACTCAGTTTTAATACTGTTTAAAGTTTTAGTTGTTGTGTTCGTCAAAAGATTGATTGTAGGGTTCTGTACCGCTGAAAACCCAAGGATCTAAAAGGTTGCTTCCGTCCAGTGTGCAAGTTCCTTAGTATTGCACACCTATTTCCGCCTATGGAACTGAACCCCAGATCGTTAACGAGGCAAGCTCTTAACATCCCAACCACCTTAACGCCATCCCAATAAATTAGAGGGCAATGAGTGTGCGTTAAATAATGGCCGATCAGTGGGAATTTCTATGAAGATTCCCCATACCTTACTACTTTTCTTAGTTACGTAATATTGGATTAGAGAAATTTAACACGTGTGGGGTAATGGCTGTAAGTCTGGGTTAAAAAAGAGTACGAGTCAACTCTACTTGTCTGGCTGAGACCGGTACTTGATGGAAATGCCGCAGTATACATTTTTATGAGTGCCAGTGTATTTATCTATGTGTGAGTGATCTTCCTATTTACTATCACTAATTAGTTTGTTTAATACCGACTACGATAAGATACGAAAACCAGACCCGCGGGGGCAAAACCGTCCAGAACTTTAAAAAATATCTACAGACTTAAAGAATCCTCTAGTAATTGTCAACTTAGGTGAATGCGTCAATGCATTAATGATTGTCTTGGTCATCAGTTACGTAATACCCAAACAATGAATACAGTGTACTGCTATTGTCCTAGACACACCGACCCACTTCATTATCAAAAATATTTGAAAACTATTGGCCACACGTCTGTAACTGTAGGTGTTTGAGAACCTTTTAATCAGTATATACAGCCTTGGCACACACTAGTGTTGGCGACACTTTGAATTTCTGTCCTACCATAGAATGAGTGTTTGTATACAACCGCAAAACTTCCTCTAGAAAAAAAAGGAAAGAGGTTTGGAAAATGTTTTTCAAGAACCGCAAATACCTGACCCCCCTGGAAGCCCGTAGCTATCGTGACGATATGTGACTTCAACGAAACTTATAATTCCTTTGCCGCCCAGAACAAGTAGTCCATGAGGAAACTTTAAAAAATGTTGGCAACTAATCAAAATGATCTTTACCCCCTCCCCTCATCCACAGAGTATTCACGAGCGAAATGTCTATCCACATTCGCCAAGTAGGTAAATCACTGAAAGACCTCCTATCGCCAGGACTAGGTAAGTTATTCCACAACTATGGGTTATAAATTATTCAGACAAAAAATTCACGTAAGATATTATAATTGTCAGCCGAAAATGTATTGCACCTATTGTTATTACAGTTGCGTAATTTGTTTTGTTAACCCTACTTGCTTATATACTAATATTCAAATAGTATTACGTGCAATAGGTCAAAATAAGATGTACTTGTTGATAGTCTGGAATAAAATCAGAGCAAGTACTTGAGTAATGGGAAAAAAATGTACTTAATCCCAAAACCTAACTAAAACTGTCTTAGAAACTAGAAGTGAATGTTTTGTCCTACAATCCACTTAACCAGTAGGCTACACTTTTGCAATACCACTACAAACCCTTTACCTGATTGCACAGTATGATTAGTATTTAAATAAAATGTGACGGAAATCTCGTAACATAAACCTGTGCTTTACACACGAATTGGGAAGTTAGCAGAGAAGTAAGATACCTGTTTATAGATATTAATGCATCAGAGTTCACTAGCAATAATTTTTTAATCGGTCGTATAAATAATTTATAAGTGGGAATCTTTTCTCTAGCTTTTGAGTAAGGTTGCTCAATGCAAATTACAGCTTAAAGATATTTTGACATTAGATAATTAGCTTTCGTACACCCTCATAAAATATCCACTCTTTAACAAGGCATAACTTAGAAATATCTCGCCCCGGATGGTGGGAAAGTTTTCTTCAGAGCATTATAAAATAGAATATGTTTCTTCCAGTAATTCACTTGTTGTTTTATTGTTACTAAACTTTAATTGGGATTCATTTCCGTAAAAGTCTGTTAGTGAATGCAGTCATCATAGTAATCGGTAAACATATTATAATATTCAGACACCTTCCTGTACTAGCCAAGGTATTTTTTGTTAGTTGTCAACTTCGTGGACGATGGAAAAAAAAAACAATTTTCACAAACGCGAATATTTCGGATTATTAATCTATTAGTAAAAATGGTCATTTTTTTGGGTAATTTATCAGTTAATGTATCTATAAAAACAGATTTCAAGTTGTCTCTATATCCAGTACTCTAGTGGGTGAGTGTTGTCCTATTCGACATGAAATGTATGAGGTGCGATCCTGTCCGAACATCATCACTATGATGTTAGCACTCCAGCTGATCAGTACAAATTAACGAAATGACATTCTGGAATTCCACTAGCCGAATCTATCTTAAGAATACTTTTTAAAGAAAACAAATTGGTGTAATAAGTATTGGTTATCTAGTACTTATTGACCACATAAAATGGTGATCGTTACTATCCTCAGTAAAGAATAGATACGCTACTTTAACATTTTTGTATTCTAGACGATTGAAACTTGATGAACTAATGTACATGTCTTGCTAGTTCATTGTTTATAGAGTCTTTTCCGAGCCATTCTTCTAGCAATTTACTACACAAATTGTCTATATTTTACCACCCTTTTTTGTTGTTCTTCTTACTTCTCGTTTTATGTCTTTTCCATTCTCTCTGTAAGTGACCACATAATTTTCGCACCTACTTTGAACGATTATGTTGTTTTAAGTAGCTTAACCTTAAACGTTTTAAAGCAGGTATTCAGCTTATATTGCGTGGTAATCATCTTTTCTGAAATTGCATTATGGTGTTGTTAACATCTTATTTTACTACTTACTCCTTCATTACCGCCTAATACCAATTTACAAACTTTACTCATCATGCTAGATATGTTCCACCTGTTCCTATTTTTGTCATTGACTCATAAAACTATGCTAAAACATTGTTAGTTTATATCATTGAATGAAGGTTTTAAGAAAACAATGTAATATGCGTTTTTAAATGTGTGTTTCCGGTTTACGCGCACCCATCGACTTAGGATTTACATTTGTCATATCAGTGAACTCCATTGTTCCCCAACATTCAGCTTATTTTTATTCTACTACTTCAACTTCACTGTTTCTCTTAGGAAAGCGGGAATTTATGTTTATTTACTGACTAGATCTCTCTATCGGTACCTATTTTCAAATATTAAATATGCCATTAAAGAACAATATGCTACAAACTGATGAGGTGTAATACGGGCAAAAGACCTAAGCATCAATTTAATCAATGGCCATACTTTCTGTGATATGTTTAGTGAATAACTGGAATACAATTTTTAACAATAATTTTGTATTCACAAACACTGGGAAAATACTAATTACAAATAAACAACGCAAATCCCCCCCCCATCTCAGTACTATTCACCACCCCACAACAAGAAAAATATACACATGAACAAAAATACAATATTTCACAGAATTTTTTTCTAAATTGATAAATTTCTTTCTAACCCGTGTCTTGTGAAAACTACAAATCAAACCTTTTTTGTTGTTTCGATACAAAACAGAAAGAAAATACAGGAATATATTCACAACCATTGGTTTCTCTATAGACTACAATGTAAAAATAAATAATATCAACCATATTTTTCCCCAATTAAGAATAGGGTGTATGTGTAATTGAATAAAATATGTAGTCATGAAAACGAAACGTTTACACAAACCGTACATAGAACCAATAAAACACTACAAAGTGATGTAATACAAGATAAAAGCTCAGTTTTTTTCATATTTCAACAAGACAATGTAAACGTTTCACATTGGTACTAGAATATCTTCTTTCGTTTGGAAAAAAATAATACTAGACAGTACAGTGAAATTATTTCAATGTTTTGCAAGTTTTTAAGCATATCACACTTATGAAGAGAATGTTACACATCTACATAGTTTTCCTTTACTTAAATACTTTGACGCCTAATTTTCTTTCATACTATGTCACCTAGGTCCCCTCTCATTTATTATCTATCTGTACAATCATTTACATATAAATAAAAATCCAATTGAAT
>JALJAT010000406.1:0-16985 GCA_034768735.1 Schistosoma mekongi | reverse complement strand
CCAACTACACAGCAGAGAATCATCCGATCGGTTTGAAAAAGCCAATTTCCATGAAATCACGTGAAAGCCTGCTCCGATTCTCACATTCTGCGGCAATCGATGGATGCGGTATCTAGCGATACTGTCGACATGTTGGCGAATTGCAAACCACACAGAGAATCCTAATAAATATTAGAAGCGATTTCTATGATATTTTTGAAAGCTGCTCGATTCTCACCATATTTCCTGCGTTTCATTGAGATGCGGGTCTCTAGTATGAATGTCGACAGGTTGGCGAATTGCCAACTACACAGAGAAATCATTCATCGGTTTGTAAAAGCCAATTTCCATGATGAAACCTCGTGAACGCCTGCTCCGATTCTAAACATTCTTGCTCGCATCGAATTGGGATGCGGTCTCTAGCGATGACATGTCGACATGTTGGCGAATGCCAAACTACCAGAGAATCATAGATAAATTTAGTAGAGAATTTCTATGTTATCTCTTGAAGCTTGCTTCGATTCTCACCATTTGATGCGTTTGAATGGGCTGCGAGTCTCACAAGCTCTTCGAACCCACATGTCGAGTGAGAGCTCTAGGGCAGATGTCATGCAGAAACTGATTACATCAAGTGGTGTCGTCAAGGTATCCGCTTTCCCCATTTTTATTTATTTTATCTTGATATACTTTTAGCGTTGACATTTTCATCGTCTGACTTCGGCGGGGTTGACCTCCTTCCAGGAGATAAATAGCTGAATTTAGAATATGCAGTATGATATAGTTCTCTTAGGCGAAGATGCTGATAAAATGCAGAGAATCTTTTGACTACCTTAAACAAGAAGGTAAGGAGTGTTTGGGATGCGCTTCTCTCCACCCAAATGCAAAAAATGTTACTTAGGATTGGCTTGATTCGACACCGAAGTTAGTGATAGGGAGTGAGGCAGGTAAACGTGTTGGACGCTTCACTTATCTTGGCAGCCTCATCAGCCTGACGGTCCGGTGTCGGCTGAAGTCTATGCGCGCATACAAAGGCCCGATAGCTTTTTGGGATTTGCGTCATTGTGGCATAGGCGAGAATCCGACTATGACCAAAGGGACGCGTTTACGCGCAGTAGTTCGGTCTGTCTTACTTTATGGATGGCGAAACATGGCCATTAAGGATAGAGGATATTGTAGGCTCTGGTATTCGATCATAAGATGTCTTCGAAGCAGTGCTCGTGTTTTCTGGAACACCCGATGTAAGCAATACGTGGGTTAGGATAGATCCTAGGTAGCTACGGTAAGCCTATTGATGAGTAGTAAATCTTCATCAGCTAAAGGTGGTTAGGACATGTTTCCGTATGCCGGGAACACCGCCTACCTAGACGAGCCAGTGCTGTCGGGTGTAGAGTAGGCTGACGAAAGCTAGGGCGGCCCCAAACCAAAACATCGCACCAGTCCATGAAGTCATGACAATTGGGCTGCGCCATGTTAAATAGCGTGCGGATACTGGTTGGGGTCCGCGGGACGCTCGTAATAAATGTTAGAGATTTGGGTGATATGGCTTAAAAAATCGTTGGCAATGGCGAGGTGATCCATTTCCTTGTCTTCCTCCAAATCCTAAATTCCTGAACTTATATAATTTTCCTGTACTGGATCATATTTTTTTAAATCTTCTCGGTCATCTTCCCTTCCATGAAATACTAACTTGTACTCCTTCCCACTTGGGATTTGATTCGACAATTTATCTCTATATGGCTAAGTGAGGCATTGGCAACTTGAAACTGCACGTACGCATGCCATACCAAGTTCTTACGTTGCAAATGTCGTCTCTGTCTGTCGACTGTTGTGCTGGTATAAAAGCAGGATGGAAAGAGAGTTAAGGCAGCAAACCAAAACATGGGTACTTATTCATGAAGCCAGACTGCTGGTTTGGGGTGTGCGTAGCTGCAGATACCTGGTTATTTTTTTTTTTTTTTTTTTTTTTTGGGTTCTCGTAATGCAGTAAGCAGTGATTGGAAACGTTGGGTGACATAGCTAGAATTGGTCAAGTGGAGCAGAATTATTAACTATTGTCCTCCCTTAACTCGGAGCTAAATTATTCATAACTTTCCTTCCATGCGCATCTCTTTTCTCATAAATCATAACTCTATATGTTCACTCTTGTTTTATTATTATTCATCATTGAAGTAACTTCTACTTACGACATGATGTTAATCCTGTTGAGCTTAAGAGGTTTATGGCAGCTTGAACCGATACGCACATTTCTAGGTTCTATGTTGATCATAAATACAACCATACATACACACATCAAGTTTTGTGTAGATAAGGCATGAAGTAATGGATTATTATTTGAGGTATTTTGGCATTTCAACAGTAAGCTGTGCGTTAAAAACCCGCTGCACCTACTCCAATAAGGACAACGGTGTATCGTTAAACCCCAAAAAAGTGTGGCTCAAAGATGAGTACACATACTACAAATAGATAATCACTAATAGGAAAACAATCAGCTTCTACGAATTATAAGTAATAGGTAAGCAGCAACGGACCGCGAAAGGTCGATATTATGACCCAAAATTCAAACTCATTGAATTAAAGAAATGTACGTTAAAAACAACAAACTTACGTTGTTTCATATAACTCGTGTTCTCCTTGATGAATTTTTTCCCACTTCTTAATCATACCTTAAGTATCATTGAAAGAAGGGAAATCAAATGAAAAAAAAAACATGAAACTGCACTTCCAAACAAGAAATTAACTAAAATCGATTCAATTAACAATGTAAATAAGAAAAATGTATTGAGAAAGGTCCCAAAAGGTTGAAATAATGAAAAGTTGCCAGGAAAGTAGCCACAGTAAGATAGATAAACAAGTTGATTACCGTTGTGAATATTCACATCATTGAAGGTCTATATTGGCACAAAAACAATGAAAACTTTTTTTGCCCAAAATAATTAATATAACTGAAAAATGTGGAAACGGTCAAAATATACCTAAATATTTCATCCTCTAACTTACGATCTACATTTTTTGGGACAATGCCGCACGAAGCGTTCCTTTCTGTAAACAAATCTGGAAACTGACACAGATTACTAACGACTAGTCTTTGAACCAATGATCAACTATGGTCATTATCGCCACAGGCATCATGTTCGAATTACCACAAAGTCATAAAGAATTACCTTGAGAGGACTTAGTAATTGTGTACATTTGATCATAGCCTCTACTATACAAACAGGATCTTATGTTAAAGAATCAACCATCTCACACAGTCTTCAAAACCTTGTACAATTATACGAGCTGTTAGTGTCAAGAATTTTGATTCTCATAATTTTTATTCTCAACTATAATATTCACAAGTGTCCAATTTGGCATTTTGGCATTTCTTGTTCGCTCTCTCTACTACTATTCCTGTTAAGCCTATTAATGTATTAACACTTTAAGTGAAAACTTTTGATAAAGTTGCTACATAATGCAAACCGCATAGTTTATTCTAACACATAGGTTTAAAATTAACTATATAACGATTGTCCCCAGCTTTGCTAAATGATACTACGCAAATGACCTCTTCTCATCCTCCAATGAGCCATCTTCATTTGTCTACTATATCACGTGGCAGGTTTCCTTCTTGTTTTAAGATTATCCGTGAATAGTGTTAAAACTAATAGTCGATGATTAATAATGAGTCGAGTCAATCGAGTAGTTGGACCGGACTAAACACGCACACAAACAAAATGAATCAACGTAGAATAACAGGGGCAGAAATACACTGTTTTACAACGAGAAAAGTAGGACTACCATCTGAAAGACAATATATGAAGAGAACTAGTTTATGATGACTTAAATGAAATGCAAGTAAGTGTTGAAATAAACACAATCACACCTGTTGGAATCTGTTATGTTTTTTAAGCAAAAGCTAGGTATATTCCAGAAGACAACATTCACCAGATTGAAATCCCTGAATAATTGATAAATCTCTAGGTCCAATAAGCCGACTAAATTGTTAAATTCCTCATGTGACAATACAATTTCTATAATATTTTATATCCACAATTTCTTTTCATGAAGGCCACTACCTGCCCGGTTTCTTAAACCGCATGCGAGGTGAGGACGGACATGTGACCTACCCTGGACCTCGCCAAAAAATAGTGGTTTAGAGTTTGATTACTTCATAGAAATTATCAACATCTACACACTTTACACCGATCTGTAAATTTTCGCTTGCAATATACTATATTAGAGAGACTGAGTATAACTAGCAACCATAAGAATGAGTTTGGTCGTTTAATAGATATTCCCTACTCATTAGCTGAAAGATTTCTCATCCTCTATCTGCTTTGTTTTAGGTAGGTCGATTGGGCATAACTAACCTAACTTCCGTAGTCACTAAATAAGTTATATTCACTTTTTATGTATGCAGATGAAAAGCCAAATTGAAATAACAGTAAATAGTAATAAATAAGTATATTGAATAATTTCCGGATGCACATCTAGCGAATACCTTATTATACACTCCCACCATGTCGAATGCATGACGTTTAACAATGTTCCGTAAAACTCTTTAAAGGCTTCAAGACTAATTCCCATGGTGTTTTTAGTGAATAAATATTCAGGCCAGCTCCAAAACTGTAATTGTATCTAATTTTACATTATCATTTATAACATGTCCATTGTCACACTATTTTTGCGGAGTAAAACTAACGATCAAAATAAGCAAAAAAAAAAAAAAAAAAAAATGTCATTCTTATTGAGATAAAAACTTGGTATTAATACCATCTCTCCCAAATAATCTAAAAGGTTACGAAATTGCAAAACTGCATTCTGAAGAAATGGATTGCATACGTGATGAAACTGATATACAACTAAATGACTAACATTAAAGCATAAAAAAACTATGAAACAAAAGAGTTAAAGAATAGGCGATTGTTAAAGTGAGAAAGGACCATAGTCAAAGAGGCTAAGTACACTTTCCCCTGTTGCACATATATGTATGAGACAAGCTTTCGGAATTGAATGTAAGTTTACTTTAGTAGCCCTTTTATTATACACAGATCGACGATAAGTCCGTTTCAAATTAATGACAACTTTGGCTATCGCTCAATTAATAGGTTTGAAGAACCATCAGAGAAAAGGTAAAGGTGTACTAATCTGACAGATTGCGTAATATCCAACTAACTTAATGCATGTGAACCTCTTAACCATATTTTCACGTGTCGTTAATACTAACCATAACCTTTCATTAAGCCAGTTAACAACTGAGCAGCCCGGATTTTACCCCCATTTCAATTTCGTGGCCGGCTAGTATAACTGGCCCTCACATATGTCTGCCCAAAGAGCAGTAACAAATCTGCCCTGCGATGCACTTAACCTTCTTAATAACGCAAATTAATCGATAATTCGATCTCACAAAATTCCAGTAACAAGCCCTATCTGTTTAAATCACGGCTTTGAATATTAGAAGTTGATAAATTCGACCGTATGAAAAAGCAGCCTTTACAGTTTTTGTATTATTGTTACCGAAAACCTTCATAGCGTATAAACTAACCACTTTATATGTTAGTACACTTTAACCTTAAGTCAAATAATTACACTAGTGGCTAATATTGCATAGATGCACGTTGACACGGTGCGTGACTACCTCATGATCAATATATTATGTGCGAAATTATGTAATTAAACTAGCTGATAAACAAGAACACACGCAAATCACGAATTATGTTTCTCACAAGAACAATAAAAAAACAGTTTATAACTTTTTCTTAATCACCAGTGTTACCGAGGAAAAATTGTAAGTAAAGCAACCAATGAAGAATAGTGCTGAAATTTATAGCAAACTCAACAGAAATGTCTTGATATCATTGTGTTTTTGTAAATAACCAAAACACTTTTGAACATTAATATCATGATCTATAAAATAATACTGTATACGGCAAAATTTACACCACCCTCAAAAATGCCTGATATATTGTGACTACTAACATAAATATGTGTATTATTATCAATTATCGTATCGTCCATAAGTACCACCAACAGAAGGCTCGTTTAGCTATCAAGATTTTTCTGACATCGGAAATCCAGCAAACCAGGTAATCTTTTTTCATCCCTAAAAGAAATGTTTATTTTTATATAGTTTATAGAAAAACGCTTGCAAGTAATTCCGACGTTTCCATGCTCATGTCAGAAAGTTTCCCTGCGAATTCATCATCACTTCGTCTGGTGTCTATCATGATAGTCGTAGAAACAACGACAACCGACTACGACATGAGTCCCTATTCAAACCCGATCCAACAGTATCATTTAATGAAACAGAAAATATTGGACTCTCAATGGGAATCCATCCCAAGTAGGTTTTCTGCGTCCAGACTTATGTAAGACCACTAACCGGTTTTATCCTCAAATATACTTCATAGATTCCGTTGTATGTCACCACGCCGATTAATATTTATTCATTATTCCAAATTATTCAGTTCCTACATTTTTCTGGCTACAAAATCAAATGATTAGCAATTTAAGTTTTAGTTTCTCCACTCGATTGAATTAGAAAATGATTACTATCCTTTAGAGAGCTGATACTATGTTTATTGATTATTTACGCCTATTGGGCTTGATTTAGAACCAGAACTGTAAAACTATCGTAATCTTTGTCGAACCCAGTGGGAAACAAACTAAAGAATATTTCTTCACTAAACTTGTATCGTTGTCCTTATCCAGAAATTCAAATCTCCAAGTACTTAGGGTCTCTCTCATTCAGTGGCCTTGAATGTTTCCTGCATAAGTAGACATATAAAATAGGAAGCTATTGTTGAAGATATATAATTGTAATCAGTTATCAGTATGGTGCTATCGAATAAAAAACATAAGGGTAGATGTTTGATCTGAAGATTTTAGGCAGTACTTTCAGTCCCCAAGATGAAAAATAACTACGTACAACTTGTCGAATTTAATCACTGCATTAACATGCATAGCTAGAAACGCATTTACATATATCAGTATAATCCACGAAGACACATTTAATACATCGCATATAAAAATATGATATAAACGCTATCGCTGGTTAAACCTACACTGCGCTGATATTAATGAAATTCCCGAAAAATAATAATAATTACTAAATATCAATATACCCTACTCTTCAACATCACTCCGATCCCTACCGCAGGATTGATTCAGAGCTGTTTCATAATCTACGCTATACCCAAGAATAATGTCCATTTTATTTCTTTTTATAGCGTAATTATGAAACAGCTCTTGAATCAATCGGCTGTAGGATCGGAGATGATGTTTACGAGATGGTATATTATATTTGCGTAATATTATTATTTTTCGTTATTATCCTAAATATACACCGGCAGTATGTTTAACCAGCGATCTTTTTACTCATATTTTTTATGCGAATGTATAAATGTTGTCTTCTGTGAATTAGACTGATATATTAATCTTTCTAGCTTAATTGCAGTTTAGTAATGCAGTGATTAAATTTCCAAGTGTACTTATTGTATTTTTCATCTTGGGTTCCCTTAAATTACTGCTAAAATCTTCAGATCAACCATCTACTTAGGTGATTTTCGTAGCACCATACTGATTAACCTGATTACAATTATATTTCCTTCAACAAAAGCTTCCTCTTTTATATTGTCTCTTTAATGCAGGACATTCAAGCGCCACTTGAACTGAGAGTCGCCCTAAGTACTTTGGATATTGAATTTCTGGATTAAGACAACAGATACAAGTTTCGGCAGAAATATCTTTAGGTTAGTTTCCCCTGTGGTTCTACAATATTACGTATTTTACAGCTGGTTTTCTAATCAAGCTCCATAGGCCAGTAACTATCATTCACATTACGTATCAGTATCTTCTCAAAGGATAGTAATCATGTTCTAATTCAATCGAGTGGAGAAGCTAAAACTAAATTGCATAATCAAGTTGGACTTTTGAGCCAGAAACTGTAGGACTGAATATTTGGACTAATGAATTAACTATTAATCGGTTTGGTTTGCATACAACGTAATCTACTGAAGTATAGTTGAGTCAACCGGGGTTGTTTAGTTGGTCTTACACTAAGTCTGGAAGCAGAAACCTAGCTTTGATGATTCCCATTGCTAGTCCCATATTTTCTGTTTCATTAAAGGAATGCGTTGGATCTTGTTGAATATGGACTCTGTCGTATCCTTGTTGTCGGTTTTTCTTACGCTCTCATTGGAAGGAACCAGACTAAGTGAATGATGATTTCGCAGGACATTTCTGACATGGCATTGGCAACTAGAATTACTTGCAAGCTGTTTCTATTAAACTTATACAATAACATTTCTTTTAGATGAAAAGATTCACCTTTGTTTCTGATTTCCGATTTCAGAAACTCTGATGCTAACGCTTCTGTTTGTGGGTATATATTGACGATAATTGATAATAATACACCTATTTAGTTAGTAGTCACCAAGCATATCAACGCACTTTTAGTGTAAATTTTGCGTATACAGTATTATTTTATCTGATCATGAATTAATGTTCAAGTGTCTTTTGTCCTCTTACCAAACCACATGATACCAACATTTTTCGTTAGTTTGCTATATTTCAGCACATTCCTCATTGTTTGCTTTACTTACATTTTCCTCGGTTAACACGTGATTTAAGAAAAAGTATAAACTGTTTTTTTTATGTTCTTGTTTTGATAACAATAATTCGTGTTTTGCGTGTTTATTGTTTCTCAGCTTAGTTTAACTTAACATATCTCGCCATAATTTATTTGATCTGAGTAGCAGCACCAGTGTCACGTGCCTATATTGCAATCCTAGCCAACTAGTGTAATTTATTTGACTTAAGTTTAAAGGTACTTAACATATACGTGTTATTTCTACGCATGAAGTTTTCGGTAACAATACTACAAACAACTGTAAAGCTGCTTTTCATCGGTCGATTCAGCAAATTCTAATATTCCAGTCGTGCATTTAACATATATGGCTTGTTTACTGGAATTTTGTGGATCGAATTATCCGACTAATTGTTTATTTATAAGGTTCAGTGCATCTCATGCAGATTTGTATACTGCTCGTTTGGGCAGCACATATGTGAGGGCCAGTTATACTACCGGCCATCGAAATTGAAATGGGGTAATATCCGGTCTTTCAGTTAACTGGCTTATGCCATTTCTTTTTAGTATTAAAGACAAGTGACTTCATATGGGTGAAGTTCAACATGCATAATGTAGTTGGGATATTACGCCATTCTGTCAGATTGTACAACCTTACCTTTTCTCTGATGGTTTCTTCAAACTAAATTGCCGATTAGCCAAAGTTTTGTCATTTAATTTGAAACGGACTTATCGTTCTGCATCATTTGTATAAATAAAGAGGCCCTACTAAAGTTAAACTACTTCATTCCCGACTTTTTATCATACACGATATTGCACCCGGAGTGTACTTAGCCTCTTTGACTATTGTCCTATTCGCCACTTTACAAATCCCTAGTCTTTAACTCTTTTTGTTTCATATTTATTTTTATGCCTTTACTGTTTTAGTCTTTAGTTTTATATTCATTTTCATCACGTTATGAATCCATTTTCTTCAGCCTGCTAGTTTTTGTCCAATATTCTGTACCATTTTAGATTATTTTGGAGACTGGTATTAATACCATTTTTTATCTCAATAAGAATGACATTTTGCTTTATTGGATCTTAGTTTACGCCCGACAAAATGTTGTGGACATGACATTGTAAAATGATAATGTAAAATTATATAACATTACAGTTTTGGAGCTGTCCTGAATATTTTATTTCATAACCACATTGGGAATTATTTCTTGAAGCTTTTCAGAGTTTTTACGGAACTTGTTAAACGTCATTGCTGCGAACATGGTTTTTTTAATACGGGATTCGCTAGATTTGCATCAGGAAATTATCAATATCTTACTTTCTACTTAGTTACTTTTATTCCAATTTGCTTTCATCTGAATACAGAGTATTACGTATTTAGTGGACTACGGAAGTTAAGGTTAGTTATGCCGAAAATCGACTACCTAAACAAGGCAGATGATTGATGAAATCTTTCAGCTACTGATAAGGGATATCTATTTAACGACCACTCATTCTATTGTTTGCCTAGTTTAGACTCATCTCCTCTTAATATATTATTATTTCTCGACAATTTACAGTAGTGTAAAGGGTGTAGATGTTGATAATTTCTATGAATTAATCACTCTAACCACTTATTTTTTTGGACTATGGGGTCCAGTGGTAAGTCACATGTTCCTTCCTCACCTCGCCTTCGGTTTAAAACCGGGCAGTGTAGTTGGCCTTCATAACTACATGTGGCTCTAAAATATTATAGAAATTGTACTTGTCACATGAGTAATTTAACATTATTCCGCTTATTGTACCGAGAGTTTTATTCATTTATTCATGATTTTCATCTGTTGAATGTTGGTTACTGGATATTATCCCCTAGCTTTTGCTTAAAAAACATACATGTTCCACAGCGTTTGATTTGTGTTTATTTCAACATTACTTGCATTCATTTATACGTCATCATAACTAGTTTCTCTTCAATATTTCTTTCAGATGGTACTTCATTACTTTTATCGTTTTGGTACAGTGTATTTTCTCCCTGTTATTCTACTTGATTCCTTGTTTGTGTGGGGTTTAGTCCCTGGGTCCCAAACTCGATGTCCCTCGACTCATTATTAATCCTTCGACTATTAATTTTTTACCACTTATTCACTGATAATCTTTAAAACTGAAGTACACCCGCCACGTGATTATTAGTAGACAAATGAAGCATGGCTCATTGAGAAGAGTTCATTTTCGTAGTATCAGTTGCAAGCTGGACATCGTATTTATAGTTAATTTTACACCTATTGTTTAGAATAACTATAGAGGTTTTGCATTATGTCCAACTTTTCAAAGTTTCACTTATGAAGTGTACATTACTAATAGGCTTAAGGTATAGTAGGTAGAGAAAGCGACAAGAAATGCCAAAATGCCAAATTGTCCACTGATGACTATTTAGTTGAGAATAAAAATTATTGAGAAATAAAAAATTATTGACACTAACAGCTCGTATAATTTTACAAGGTTTTAAGACCTGTGTGAGATTTGGTTTGCAGTTCTTTAAACATTACGATCCTGTTTGTATTAGTAGATTGGGCTATTGATCCCATTGGACACATTCTAATCCCTCTCAAAGGTAAATTCTTCGGACTTTGTTGGTAATCTCGAACCGTGATGCCGTGGCTATACTGACCATAGTTGATCATTTGTTCCAAGACTAGTCGTTAGTAATCTGTGTCAGTTCCCAGATATGGTTTTTCAGAAATGAAAAAAGCTTCGTGCGGCATTGTCGTAAAAAATTTAGATCGTAAGTTTCAGAGGATGAAATATTTGAGGTCTATTTTGACGCGTTTTCCACATTTTCAGTTATATTAATGATTTTGGGCAAAAAAAGTTTTCATTGGTTTTGGTGGCCAATCTTATACCTTTCGAATGATGTTAAATATTCACAAACGTTAATCCATTTTTTATCTTCGTACGGTTGCATACGTTTCTGGGCAACTGTGTTCTTATGTCAACCCTTTGGGACTTTCTCATACAATTTTCCTTATTACATTTTATTGAATATCGATTTTATTGATATTTCTTGTTTGGAAGTTCATTTCATGGTTTTTTTTCCTTTGATTTCCTTCTTTCAAATGATACTTAAGGTATAGTGAAAGAAGTGGAAAAATTAATTCAGGAAGGAGAACACAGATTTTATATGAAACAAGTAGTTTGTTGTTTTACGTATTTCTTTAATTCATTGAGTGCGTGAATTTTGGGGTCACCTAATATCGACCTTTCGTGAGGTACCGTTGCTGCTACCATATTACTTAGTACGTAGAAGCTGCTGTGTTTATCCTATTAGGATTAATCTATTTGTAGATATGGTACTCTCTTTGAGCCACCCTTTTGTTTGGGGTGTTACGATACTACTCAGTTGTCCTTATGGCTGTAGGTGCAGGCGGGTTTTTAACCATCAGCTTCTGGTTGAAATGCCAAAATACCTCAATAATATCCCTTACTTCATCTTTATCTACGCAAACTTGTATTGTGTATGTATGTTGTATGTATGATTCAACAATAGAACCTAAGACAATGGCGTATCGGTTTCAAGGGCCCTAACCTGGCTTAAGCTCACAAGATTAACATCATGCACAGAAGTAGCAGTTCTTCATGAAATAATAATAAAACAAGAGTACCAGCTGAGTAGATTTATGGAAAAAGAGTGGCTCAATGGCAGGAAGATTACGAAATAATTTAAGCTCACGATTAAGGGAGGACAATGATGAATACCTCGCTCCACTTGCCAATTCTAGGCTAGTAAACCCCCCGTTTCCAATCCCTGCTTACGGCCTTTACGATGAAACCCTAACCGATTAGTCTGCAGCTATCGGACACAACTAAACCACATCAGTGGCTTCATGGAATACTACCATGTTTTGGTTTGGCTGTCCTTAACTCTCTTTCATCTGCTTTTATTACCAGCCAACACATTCGACAGACAGAGACAGACAGTTGCAACGTAGAAGTACTTGGTACATTGCTACGTCAGTTCATTTTGCCATGCCTCATTATCAGATAGAGCTTAAATTGTCGAATCAAATCCCAGAGTGGGCGAATAGTAACAGAGTTAGTATTCATGGAAGGGATAAGACCGCGATATTTTAAAAAATATGATCCAGTAAAGAAAATTATAAATAGTTCAGAAAGTTTAGGATTTGGAGGAAGAAAGTAATGGATGCACCTGCGCCATTGCCAACGATTTTTACGCCAGATCACCCAAACTGTCTCTAACATTTATTACGACGTCACTCGTACCCCAACCAGGTATTCTGCACCTATTAACAGGGCTTCAGCCCTTTTCTTTTGGTCAATGACGTCATGGACTGGTGCCATGTGTGGTTTGGCCGCCCTACTTTCTTCCGCCCTACTCCTACCCCAACAGCCCTGCTCGTCGGGTCGGGCTGTGGTCAGGCCAACGGAACCTGTCCATAACCACCTAGCTGATAAGATTTACTACTTCATCCTTTGCTTACCGTATCTACCTAGTAATCTTTCTAACCCAACGTATTGGCTTACTCCGGTGGTCCCCAGAAAACACGAGCAATGCTTCGAAGCCTCTATGATCGCATACCAGTAGCCTACTAATATCCTCTATCCTTAATGCCATTTTTCGCATCCATAAGTAACAACCGAACTACGGCAGTAAACGCGTCCTTTGTCATTAGTCCGGATGTCATCGCCTATTGCCACAGACTGACGCAATCCCAAAACGACCTATCGGGCCTTCATGTATTCGCGCAGAGCTTCATGCATACCCCGGAACCGTCATGCTGATTGTATGGCGGCCAAGATAAGTGAGCGGTCCAACACTTTAAAAATCTGCCTCACTCCCTATCACTAACTTCCGGTGTCGAATCAAGCCATCCTGAAGTACATTTTGCATTTGGGTGGAGAGAATCGCATCCACACATCCTTACATTCTTGTTTAAGGTAGTCACAGATTCTGCATTTTTCAGCATCTTCGCCAAGGAACTATATCATCTGCATATTCTAAGTCAGCTCGTTATCTCCTGGAAGGATGTCAACCCCGCCGAAGTCAGACATGAATGTCAACTCTAAAAGTATATCAATGATAAAATTAAATAAAAGGGAAAGCGGACCACCTTGACGAAACCACTTGAGGAATCAGTTCTGATGACAATCTGCCCATCAGCTCTCACTCGACATGTGTTGTTCGAGTATAAGCTTTATAAGGTTAATGTACTCCTCTGGTACTCCTTTCATGACAAGACATTGCCAATCACCTTACGATCGATTAGAGTCAAATGCCCTCCTTAAGGTCAAGGAATACACTATTGTTGGGCGTCTAAAAGTGTGTCCTATGTGCTAGAACCTGCCGAGTGTGAATAGGGTTGTCTATGAGCCACGTCCATTCTGAAACCACCTTGGTTCCTCTAGTTCTTTCTTTCACAGCTTTCTTAGGCGTCGAGTTATGATTGAGCTAATATTTTTTTGGACACTATATAGTAAGCTGAATTCCTCGGTACTTGTCACAGGAGGACTTCCTTCCTTTCTATAGATTGGAACAATTAGTGTTTGAGACCAGTCGTTGTGATTAAACGCCAATTCCCAGCTCTAGCATGATCCCGGTTAAGCTCGCTGCTAAAATTGACCACCATCCGAATAATCTCAGGGGTCAACCCATCGGTCTGCTGCTCTAACCTCGCTTTAGGTTCCCTATACCTTCTCAACTCACTAAGACTTGGGGGACCAGTATTAACTTCCATTCCTATTGTTTGGGAATGGTGGGCAACTGGGATCGCCGAGGGCCATTGAACTGTTCCTTAAGTGTGTCTGGCCCATCGGTCCAACCTTCTTGATTGACATGAATAGTGCTCCCATCTTTTTCGGCGATAGTTTCACTTACAGTTGGTTTTTGATGCCCCGTTCCCTTATCAGTCCTGAACAGTGCCGTACTGTTATCCTATTGACACTGCCTTTTCCATCTCTTTAGCTTCCTCCATCCACCACTGCTTCACGATCATTTCGTAGCTTAAACCAGTTTGCGTTTAAGGAAGTTGCCTTCGCGTCCTCATCGATTTGGATAGCGGTGATGTGGTTGCCGATCATCATCCGTTCAGTAGATGCAGCTGAATCCACTGAGTTTTCCTAACTTTTTGGTTTAGTTTACTAGTAATATCACTGCTGTTTTCAACAGCTTTTTGATTATCTTCAAGCTGACTCGGGGTGGGTATCGTTTATTAAAGTTTACTAATTGGTTTTTAAGTTGCTTCTGAAATAATATTCTGCCTTTTTCATCATTCAGTTGGACTCTTGCTCTTATGGGGATCTTTGTCGTGGGTCTTTTACGTCCATTGAGACGCAGACTAATACGCGCTCGTATTAAAGCGTGGTCTGAGTCTAACATGTGCTCCAGAAAGAGCGTCAGTCTTCTCGAGCCGTCTCCAACGGTGGTGTAGCAATGGGTCTATTTGAGACCAACTTGATTGACTGTGTAGGCCGCCATGCAACTTATGGTCCTTTCTTATGTTTAAAGTTAGTGCTTGCGAGAAATAGCCGTTATCTGAGCACAGTTGTAATAAACGGTCGCCAAATCTGTTTCGTTGGGCCTCGACAAACCATAAAGATCCACCTAGGTGCCTTCGGTTTCGTCTAATCTCCTACTTGGCATAAATCCCAGCCCTATCCCTACTCAGTACCTTAGCTTTACGAGGTAGTCTGAAAGCTTTCTGTAAAATTATCTTTTACTTCTCGCGCTGCATCAGTGGGAGCGTCGGCAGAGACAACAAGGGCACGGCGTGTTGTCCCGATCTTCCGATTCTTCCCGCCCCGTTTAGACGGAAGCGGCATAACCGACTGTCCCTAGGGAATCGTCAAGGAGAGCCTGTCGCTTTTGAACTTAGTGCTATAACCTACACCTCAAGGCCTCGAGTGGTAGCGGTGGGGTCTCCGGAACAAACACGAAGGGTGAACCGGACCGGTCTTTGTTTTTCACAAGGTCGGGCATAGGGCGAATGATTGTACTTGGATCCTGTATAACGCGTTTCAGAGACAGCAACCTCGTGGAACGAGAAGAAAGGGTCATGTGCTAGGAGGCCTGTTGTCCTATTTGGCCTAAGTTTCGAACGTAAAAGCTCCGATATTTAGTTTAGTGCGAGTTGTCAGGAGACAGGAATAACGTTTTGTGAACTCAAACCATTAGCATTATAGGCGTCAGGTGAAATGTTAGGCTCGTCGGTTAATCGTGGGAATAAGGGATGTTATTGAGGGTTTGAGGGTGTGATTTGACCTTCGAGCAAAATGAGCTCGTGTGCTGTTAGAGGTATGCGTGCGGTTATCACTCCCGTTGCCCACCACCGTGGAGGGCATTCTTTAGACCCTGACAGAGAAAGATGATTAGGGTGGTCTTGATGCCCTGAGTGTGACCGCAGTGCCCAGGGACAGCTGTTTGAGGTCGGTCAAGTAATTTAAGTGTTGATCACACGGTGTCCAGAAGGGGGCAATCGGCCTCATGGCTTCCGAAGGATCTCGGCGTTCACCATGAAGCGTCATATTAGTCCTTCCACTTCCAGGGCAGAGTAGAATGGTTAAAAGATTTTTTATCGTAAGCTGTTTTTTTTAGGCAGGTAGTTGTTTTAACGGGATGGGGTTACTAACCCCATGCCCAACCCTCCTCCTTTATCCGGGCTTGGGACCGGCAGAAACCCCCTGTTTTTGGGGGCTGCCAGGCGGAGTTTTTGCTGGTCGCAGAAAGGTTACATCATCAAACCCGTTAGAAATCCTTTGATGACATGAGAACGCTAAGATCGCATTTGAGGAATGGTTTGGCTAAGCTGTATTCGCCCATGACCAACAGGTTCATCCCGAAGAGCTTGAATGATTTTAAAGCGGTGTATACACGCAGCGCTATCAGCATCTAACCCCAATCCAATGGTTATGAAAGACCACGATCTCTAAAACTTCTAGGGAACTGATGGAGCTCGAAAACTCGTTCCAGCGGCCTCTGCGTACGATGAGAACGATGACACTGAAACGTATACTGACAAAAAGTCCTGCGTAGGATCGTGAACAGTGGTGGGCAACAAAAGCAAAAGCGATAGAAGCCTCGGCAGCGGCAGGCAATAGTAGACCGCTTTCTCGATCTTATTAAGTGACACCGTCTCAAAAAATCCGGCAGTTTAGTGAAATCATCTATGAAAAGATGTCGTAATCTACTCTCAATCTAGAAGATTAGAACGATGGTCAGAGCACTTTCAGGAACAGTTAACTGGGCCCCAGCCACGCTTAGCTTACCCACAATCTCTCCATCTACCCGAATGGAAAACTGACACAGGTCCCCCAACTCTCAGTGAAGTTTGAAAACTCATAACGTAAAAATTGAACGTGGGAAGCAGCAGTGCCTTTATGTTGTCTACCGCTAACTTCCAGGATGGTGGTATCGTTTTTAAACGTGCAGTGACTGGGAATATATTAGCCA